>PVKA01004742.1:5209-96380 GCA_004027165.1 Ctenomys sociabilis | reverse complement strand
GTCTTAACCATCCAGCAGAAAAGTATAAAAGTATAAAAATGAAGTATACATCGTGAGCCCATAATATTAAGCTGAGCTGTAAATGGATATGGTCGACAATTTCTTTGAATAACTCCCTATGGTTGCAGAATGCTGGACTGTGTTGGATTGTGGTGTTGAGTTCAAGCACCTAAGGTAGTTGAATGTCAATGGAGTGCCCGCTTTTGACAGGTGTAGACAAAGGAAGGGTTGTAGAAAGAAAAATCATGATGTGTGTGTATAGACAGTACAGTTGGGATAGATAACGCTGTGCTTCTACATAATTCTATGAGAGGCAAGATCTGCACTAATGGTGGTTGGACAGGATATTATGTCGGCTTTTAGTGCTATGGTCATCCACTAGGTAAATAATTATTGAATCTTTGATATAATTCAGCTATTAAAAAAACCTGTAAATATAATATCATGTATGCACCTTGTACAATACCAAAACGTTAAGAAAACAGTTTGCAATGTATTAATTCATCGACTCTGTATGGTTAAGGTGTTTTGAAACTGTCTGATTGACATTTGTATTTCAATAAAATAAAAATAAATGGAAAAAAATAAAATAAAATAAAATAAAATTCTGCCAAAAAAAAAAAAAAGCAGGAAAAATCAGAAAAAAAAAAAAAGAAAGCCTGAGAGAATGTTTTCTCCTCATGTGACTCTCCTTAGGCACACTCTACACATGGACTACTAAACTATATTGGATTATTTTGCTGAATTCACATACCTACATTACTTAAATGGTAATGTAATACACATCTCTGAGAAAACAACAAAAAAGGGGATACAAACAAAGGACCATTTTGTATCTGTATATACAAAATAGTTAGCACCTTGTACAACACCAAAACATTATGAAAACATTTTGCAATGTATTAATTTATCGAATCTGTCCTGTTAAATTGTCTTGAAACTATCTCACTGCTATTTGTTCTTCAATAAAAATAATAATATTAATAATAAAAATAGGGTAGATATACAGCTACTTTCTCTTAATTTAATGAGAGGAAAGATTTGTACTAATAGTGTTTGAACAGGAAATCATGTCTGTATCTTGTACTATGAATAACCACTATGAAGACAACAATATACAATGTGTTAATTACTGAAACTGTCCCACTAAACGGTTTTGAAACTCTCATTGCTATTTGTGTCTCAATAAAATAAAACACTGAAAATAAAGAAAAAAGGTTAAAATAACTCTTAAACTTCAGCTGGCTCAGGGAAGAGTCCAGCCTCAGCCTGCCCTTCATGTTCTTTATACCCTCCTAGGGAACTATGTGTGATTCAAGATGACTAAGTTATTCTCACAGCACACAGGGAGTAGGAATAAAGTAGAGCAAAAAGGCACATGTAGAAGTGACCCACATTGGAAGAAAAGTCATCTCTGGGCCTTGGGGAAGATCCAAAGAAGAATGAAGGTGGAAAACAGAAATGGAAACAGAAGGCAAAAGCTTGGGAAGGAAGGAAGAGCTTGTTACCCTGCCAAACTCAGCCTCTGCTAGGCACACCTACACACACACACACACACACACACACACACAACCAGAATCCCAGACCTGTAGAAAAAGCTTACCCTCAAAAAAGGATCAAGTCAACAGTTCTTAGTACCAACAGTAATAATAGCTGCAACAATGATAGTATCTTATAAGTAATAAATATGCCCTGTGTTCTAGTTTTCTTCATCTGTCATTTCACTTCATTTTTAGAATCATTCTACAAGGTATATGCTACACCATCATAACTCATTTTTAGAGATGAAAAAACTGAGATTTATTCTTTTTTCAACAATTATTTTGGGTGTCTATCATGACCCTTATATCATTCCACCCCTAACAACCATAGACAAAAATCTCTTACCATATGAAGTATGGTGTCTTAGTTACTTTTCTTATTACTGAGACAAAATACCCAACACACAAAGTTAAAGGAGGAAAGCTTAATTTTGGCTTACAGTTTGTAAAGATTTCAGTTTATAGTTGGTTAGCTCCAAGGTAAGCTGGTATAGCAGAGGGGCACTGCAAAGAATAAGTAGTTCATGGTGGGCAGAAGGCAGCAAAGCAGTGAGGCAGAGAAGCAGCAGCAAATGAGAAGAGATGGCCTTCTTTCTGTCCCCGATATGCCATCCAGACGACTCACCTCTAGGGTGGGGAGCACTCACACCCAGGGAAGGGCAGCTTTAATTCTAGTATGGCACCAGGAATCGATCCCAGTACTACACACTCCAGATCCAGCCACCTCCAAATAAAAACACCTATGATTGCATGAGGTTTTGAAGGGACATTTTGACATAAGCCATAACATAGTATTTTCTGGTGGGAGAAAAGTCCATCAGTTAAGGGAAACAAGAGTCAAACCCAGCTACTCTGTCTGGAGAACCTATGTCGTACTTCCAGACTTAAAAGAAGCAACCTGCTTGGGCCTGGCCACTGCTGCTTATATTCGTTATCTAATTAAAATATCTTATTTCCTCTTTTGTAGAACACACAGCTTCTTCCCACTGTAATGGCTGAAATCTGGCTATATCTTATAATACATGTTAAAAGACACCCATGAGCTGGAGACAGAAAAGTAAATCATAATATAGCTGATAGGGCTTTTTTTTTTTTTTTTTTTTTTTTTTTTTTTTGTCTTTTTGAGACAGGGTCTCACTATGCAGTTCAGGCTGGCCTTAAGCTCACTTTGTAGCTCAGGCTGGTCTCGAACTCACAACAATCCTCCTGCCTCAGCCTCCCGAGTGCTGGGATTACAGGCATGCGCCACCACGCCCGGCTGATAGGGCTTTTTAAGTGATTTTAGCTGAACACTAGTTATCTGATCATCACTCAGTTGAATTTTTTAACAAATGTTAACATGAAGTCAAATTTGAAAACTTCTAAAATTACTTCCAAAAATCCCACTAGAAAATAACATTGAAAGGAAAAGATATGCATGCAAAAGACCTCTTATTAATTAAGTATAATTAAAGGGAGTGGAAATCACAAAATTTCCTGGAACAGATACAGAAATTTTAAAATCTAAACAACTGGGATTCAGATGACAATTGCAGGAAGTTTTCAGCTATTTAAATTGCAGCAACACATGATCTATTAAGAGAACATAAACTGTTAGCTAGTTCAGCTAACAAAAAAAATGCAGACCAGCCAGGTGTGGTTGTGCACACCAGTAATCCCAGTACTCGGGAGTTTGAAACAGGAAAGCAGGAGGATTGCTGTGAGTTTCAGACCAGCCTGGGCTACAAAGTAAGTTTAAGCCCAACCTGAACTGCATAGTAAAACCCTGTTTCAGAAAGACAAAAAAGAAAATGCAGACCAAACCTGCTATTCTCTGACAAGCTTGGAAACAGCAGTCATCTTACAGACACTGAAGGGTTCAAGATCATAAAGAACATCACATAATTCTGATTATATAACTTATAAAAACCAAATATTATGCAGAACATCATTATTGTGAAAAACACCTGAAATAGGAGCTGGCTAGGGGAGTAGTCCTATTAATTACAAGATCCCAGACACACATGCAATGCAGCCCCTAAAGCCTTGCACATGGACTTCTGTTGAGAACTTAAGCAGGTTTTCAATAGGGTGGCCTAGACTTTGATTCTAGCTTATACGCAGATGTGCCCCCAGAGTCTCATGTGGTGATTAGTGAGGCTTTCTCAGAGGAGGAGAGATCCAGAGTTTGTGATGCTGGAGCTGATTAATGATTCAGTGCTAGGATCAACAGCACTAGGGTTAAAGGTGTGAGTGTTACCTGCCCTAAGTAGTATGGATAAGATATGAGAGATAGAGCTGTGCTCCTCAATTCTTACTTTGCTGCCTTTTTCCCATCATAAACTGTTTCTCTTTGTAATGCCACCCTGTCTTGAAATCAGCCAATTATAGGCTGAGACCTGTACAAACTGTGAGTTAAATAAATCTTTCCTCCTTTAACTTTGGGTGTCCAGTATTTTGTCTCAACTTTGCAAAAAGTAACCAAGACAATCTGACATAAGGCTGAGGCATGGGATCTCACCACTGCCTCTTAGGACCCAGATGTAGATCTTCTCACAGTCTTCCTCAAAATTTAGGCAGCATAAAAATAAGGCAGTCATTAGGAGTTGGTGTTATCATACAAAACTTTCTATGATAGCCCATGATGTGTTTCAGATTCATCATGTACTTTTATCTTTATTCTTACCCTATTTTCCTCTTTACTTGGCCCAAACTCAGTCTACAGAGACAGTCTCTCTTCCTGTCTATTTTTACCATCTTGAACAAACTTTGCCATGGCTTTTTTTGCTCATTTTGTCTAATTCTTTGTTTGAGATGAGCAAAACCTAGAATCTAAATTCAGAAGGAGAGGAAAGCAATCCAAATGCAATAATGTTTAATTCACTTTTTTAGAAACAATCTACCTGATAACACACCTGCATATTCTTTAAACTCTGCACATATAGAATATGTAAACATATGAGTTAATAAAAGCCACTACATAATTTTCAAGTGTGAATATTTAAACCTATGTTACTGTTTCTAGGAAGATGCAGCTTACTCAAGGTGAGCATATTTTAAATGATTAATGACATAACTGATACTATTATCATTATCAATGGTACCTCAAAATAGAGGCTGTTACATTGACAACTGCCATAAAGCACTTGCCAGACACAGTATTTGGTGTTTTATGTCTTTCATCTTTAATACTCAGGACAACACTATACAGAACGTATCTTTAGAATTTCTATTTTACATTTGAGGGAACTAAGGTCCAAATACACCAGTAACTTCTCAAGGTCATATAGCCCATAAGCAGATACTGGAACCAGATCTCTCTGAGTTCCAAGTCCCAGAAGTTTCCAGGGTGCTACCTACCCATCTCACCCAGATACAGCAAGCACAGGTAAGCCTTCACTTGGTGAAATCATACTTAGGATCTCAAGCAGAAAGGGCCAGTAGAGATTCAGGTAGCATCCTTCAAGCCAAACACTCCTAAAATTGATCCAAATCAGGTTGCTTATATGACTATTTCCATTTTCTTAATACACACTTTACAACATGTTCAACAAGGACTCACGTTAACCAGCTATCTCAACATTCATACAGCTAGTCAATTCTCCAGTTGTCCTATCCGGCAGCAAAATCAAGAGGTGACAGCAAATAAGCTTGGTAAGAAGCAAAGGTTTCTGAGGTTAAGTCGGGGGGTCTATGTCTGGGCATCAGTTCCATTCACTCGAGATGCTATATCACATGGGTGTGGGTGGAAGCATAGGCCTCTCTAAGCCCATCGGTGCTGAGTTTGCTGTGCTAGTCACCTAAGGTCTCAAGGACACATGGTTCTAATAAGTAACTGCTTTTGTTTTTGACTGAACTTTCCTAGGATGATGGTGCCAGGAATTTGTGTTTTTCACCATTCTTAGGACATGTGTCATTGGGCAGTTTCATCTCTGGTTTACCATCCTTTTCAAGGTTTTTCCTTGAATATACCCTAGAAAAGAACCTCAATTTCAGACATTAAGAGTGGATTAAGATATTTAAGATAGTTAAGATATATTTACTGAGCATTTTTGAAGATGAATAATAAGGCTCCTGCCACAAGAGAATGCAGAATTGCCTATGGGAGGTAAAACTGCTTAAAACTAACTATCACAAACAAGAAGATATGGTGGGTGTTATTAACCTGGAACACAGAGGACGAAGGAATCTGTTCTAAATCCAAGATCAAGAGTAACTCTCATCTAACCCTAACTGAGCACTTCCAAAATACTGTGCTAGGTTTTTCACACAGTACATTATCCTACCTAATCCTACCTCTGCCCAGTGGAATCTATTCTAATATAGCACTATTATTCTCATTTAACAAATGAGGACTCAGGAGGAGAGACAAAGGACCACCCAACCCACTTGCAAACACTAGAATTCAGATGTAGATCTGCTGGCCAACGCCTAGGCTTATGTTATTTTCACTACAATATACTATATCTCTTAAAGCAAGAAGTTCCTGGTAGCAAAGGTATCTGAACTGGTTTCCTCTTCATGATATGGAGACATAGCAAGGCCAGCTTCAGAGCTATGCTGAAGGCTCAATGAAATGAAGAACAGAAAGACTTAGCACAATGCTTGGCACAGTCAGAGTACAGTAAACAGGGGTGGTTCTGCCATTGCTATTACCTCATCCTTGTCATTTCTTTAAAAGCCCCAGGATGTAGTGGTCATGAGCCAAAAAGGCCTTTAAAATTTTTTTTTTTGTTTTTAAAAAAATAAACATTTGTCTTCCTCTGAAAAAGCTTTCCTAAAACACAAGTCACTTTGGTAATCCCTTCCCTAGTGAGGCTGCTGTTTCACCAGTGAGTAGTGCCATACCTTTTCTTCTGAAGAAACAGTCAACTTGTCGCTCGATATCAAGCTACACACCTGGTCCAGACTCAGGCTGAGAAACTCCTCCCCCAGCATCACCTCCGGAAAGTGCTGCTCTGTTCCAAAAAAAAAAAAAGTGTTAAGAACACAAAGCTAAAACCTACTCCTGCTCTCCTATGAGCAAATGTCATAACAATCTGCAGGATTCAGAGTGCAGGCATGGGAGTGGGTGGTGGAAGAAGAGTCAGAGACAAAAGAAGCACAGAGGCATCCTGGCTAGAGGGGAAACTAGCCTTTTAATTCTGCAGCAAAGGCATACATCGCCCTGGGTGATCCTGTCCTGAACATCAACATGGATGAAAATGGGGCAAGAGATCTGAAGATCCATTTTTCCCTTGTTCTGTAAAATTAATAACAGCCTTGCAGTAAAGCCTCCCCAGGACCTGCCTACATAATTGAGCTCATTTCCCCTCAAGGCATGAGCATGGTGCCCCCTGCAGATCAGCCAAACAAAAATGGGTCAGAACAGCTAGACCCATTTTTGGATCTAGAAGTCTGGGGGTTCTTGTAGGAAGTCAATAGAAGGAAGTCAGATCGGATCATCCTTTCTGGCCCAAAGTCAAGCCTGTTACAGTAAATCACTGATCTATGTGAGGAAGCCCAGCTAAGCATCCATCCAGGTGTGGTGGCAACAAGCTGGCCCCATCACCACTGGCAACAGTCCACAGCAGCCAGATGGACAGTTGTAGGATGGAGAAAATGTGGGAACTGCTAGAGTAAGGCAAAACCCGTGTTATGGCCTGAGGTCCTTCAGAGAAAAATGTCAGGCATAACTCCAACTCTGACTTTTGTTTGGACATCAACTTGCCACTACAGAACATTTTTACCACCGAAATGTCACCCACTTCAGAAAGAAGGAACTCAGGTTTAAATCCTGGCTTCATCGTTGATGAGCTGTGCCCTTAAGCCAACGAATGACATCACTTTCTCAGGCTTTACTACCCTCTTCTGGAGATTGGAGGTAACAATTTTTAGTCTTGCTTTGCTCCCAGGTACTGATGAGATTGGATCTGTGAGAGTCCATCCAAAAGTGAACAGTCTGCCACTTGGCAGGCTCTGGGGGTCATGGTATTCTCCGACATTTGCACCAGGCCTTGGTCCTTTCTCAGTTCTCTCAAAGCCTACACTATTGAGTATATGTGTATGTACTCCTTGGTACATATGTACCATAGCATATGTACTCCTTGTGCTCCTGCCTCTTCCTTCTTTCCTTGGTGTCTTGCCTTCCTTTTGCTGGTCTCTGGGATAACCCAAAAGGGCTGTATCTTCTCCCTACTGATAGCTACCCCTACTTGGTCAGGATGGACTGTTAAATGAGATTCAGGGTCCCTGCAGTCCTAGAAAGCTCCTGAAATATCAAGTCTACTGCAGCTTCATATAAAAAAAAAAAAAAGAAAGAAAAAATCCAAGCATGTTAAGCCTCTCTTTCACATTTATCAGCTTCCTAAAAGCCAAAGAACTTAAGATTTGAAGCATTTTTGGAAAAACAATCATATTTTTAATTTTTTAATACTTAAAACAATTTCATACTCAAAGCATCCCATGTGAATTGCTGATTTCATCAAGAATCCCTAATCATTAGTATTTTACTCTCAGAGATATTACAAACAATTACTTTCATCTCGCACTAGAAAAACAAAAAGTGTTCCCTAGTTATTCTCCATCAGCCTACTGAAACCACTGTGGTCACTATTCAAGCTTTTCCATACTGAAACCAGAAATGTTTATACATAACAAGGCAAATCAGACTCTTTATGACGGGAAGCAATAGCTATAACACAGGTCTTTGTACAACTGGTCTTTGTTTCTCCATTTTCCAGTAAGAATAGCTTTCAGTTTGAAGTCCTCAGCAAAGCTGCAAACCAGCACCAACACCTCAGTGGTCCAGAACTGGCCTTCCAAACTTTATCTTTGGTGAAGCAAAAGGCTGATATTTAGAAGAGGGAAGAGAAGGAAAAGAACAAGCAGTGACAAGAAAATAAAACTGTGTGTTATAAAACAAAACTAATGATTTCCTTACAGCACAGAAAACTGAAGTACACTCGGTTTGGATTTTCAAAAGGAAGAAGAAAGTGCAGTAATGCCTATTCCATAAGTGGTCTGATGAACAAGCCAGAAATAGTCAGAGGCAAGCAGTAGTCAGCCTCTCACATCTTACATCTCTCACCCTGTGGGGCACAACAGGACTTGAATCTAGGTCTTCTTTCTGAAACAGGCCGCTGTTTTGTCCATGAGGAACATTTCATTGCAGCTCGTTCAGAAACCATCCCAGAATGCAGTAGCTGGTGGGAAAGGGGCGATGATGGAAGTAACAGGTAGCAACTGCTTACCCAAGCCTGGCACCCAAGGACCCAGGGGATATGCAGGGCATGAGCAGCGGAGACAAAGAAAGGGATCAGAAAGGAAATGTGTTCTTCCCACATCCTGGAGGCTATAAGGATTGCTGAGAAGACTCCAAAAAGGCAAATATGTCTGGAAGGATGTGGCATGGGGTCACCTTTGCTGGCTATAAATGGGGTCTCCCAGACCAGTGCAGGCATATAGCTCTTAAAACTGAAGTTGTTTATGCCCAAGATGAAACTGAACTCTACTTGGGCAAGTAATATAGTTATGTATATGAAGCAGAGAACAACAGAGTGACACCTGGCAGGAAACCAAACAAAACCAGAGTAATCTAGGGAATGAGAACTCATGCCACGGAAATGGTGGCTTCGTTTGTGCCAGAACTGAAAGTAACTTTCCTGTAAAGGCTACACAATCTGCTCTATCTCTCAAGGGCTTAACTAATGCAAAGTAAATAAATAAAAATGGATTTGGAAAGTAGGCAAGCAAAAAGAAAACGCCTTCTCTCTAATCTAAGGAGACAGGTCGAGCCCCCAGAATCCTTGGCCCAGAGCCCCTTTTCTGTTAGCAAAACTTAAGAAACAAGAGTATGGGGGCCGGGGGGAGAAGAACAGGATCCCCAGCTAATGTAACTTCTTGGAAACTAGGAATTCCCCAAAACAGCGTATTGAAGTCAGCCTTCTTCACAGTTGCCTCCCAGAAGTACCCACTCTGCCTCCAGACGAGCTTTCTTATGAATCATCTCCTACTTTTAACAATTATTTTTGGTTTGCTTTTCTTCTCCTTTCATATATTAACAGTGAATATGGTAAAGACTCTTAGTTAAGGCAAGACCTGGGTTTCACTCCTGTAGTCACTTCTTTCCAGACTTTGGTCTCCTCATTCATAAAATAGACCCATAGTTAATACCTGACCTAGGTCTTGGGATTGTTCTAAAGCCCAAAGATAATAATTTATGGTAGCCTTATTTTGGAGTCCTTAGGAGTGAAAAATGATTGTTATTGGCCCATGTGTCTTTCTCAGAAAGCCCAGGACTGGAGATAGCATCACTCTTTTATAGAGAAGCTTTTACACAGCACTGAGCCATCCCCTGGGACTGTAGAGATAAGGACTATAAGTCATAAAGACTAAGTTTAAGTTCACTGAATTCAATAAACTTTCTAGTGATACAAGTTATTGAATATCCTAAAGCTGTAGTTCTCTCACATATTAAATGGGACTAATAATAATGTGTATTTTATAAAGGTGTTATAGGCATTAAATAAACAAATACATAAAAACTCACATTTATTGAATTATATAAGACACAAAATACCAAACGAAGCATTTCTTGCTTAAAAAAAAAAAAAAAACAAAGTCAAGTTCATACCTACAAAGGAGTCTACTGGCTCAGAAGAGAATTAAAACTCGTTATCAATGATTCCAACCTGAAGTCCACAGGGCCAAGACTGGCAATAATGCTTCAAGGATAAACAAAAGCTTAGGAGCAGGAGAATTCAAAGCAGTGTAGACAACACCATCAGCAGAGTCTAACTAGAACCTATGCTGCCTTTGGTCATCTAACGAAGATTTACTGAACATTCACTTAGCATATGAAACCGGATCAGGCTCCTGGGAATGCCATAGGCAGGCCAGGCTAGACCTTGAGGGAAAGGAGTACAGCATCCTTTATTAACCACAGGCTAGCCTCTTGCAAGGGAGCTCTCCAATAGCAAGTTCCAGTTTTGTTATCTCTTCACTTCTTTTTCCTTAAAAAGTAAAACAAAAGTTAATTATTGACTTAGCCATGGACTGGCGTGTCCTTGGGCTAGGGAGTGGGATGTCAAGGTTCGTCAAGGTTCTGAACTATAGTAATAATGAATGAGGGAAGAGTGGTAACAACCTGACCTAGCTGCAGCAGGTTTAAAAGCGGATGAAAAAGGCAAGAAAATTTTTATATAGAAGTGTGTCCAGGGCCACCCTGTTGAGAAGAGAGGCAAGCACAAGACTGGGCCAAATCTCCATGGTCTCTTTGGATGGAAGGAAGGTCAGGCTGCTGGATCCTCTTACACAGATGCCAACAAGAGCAAAGGTATCACTGGGGGAGAGGATGCACTGATGGAGCATTTGGAGAATCCCAAGAAGTGCATCCCAGGAGCAAAAATGATCTTTGCTGGCATCAAGAAGGGAGAAAGGCCAGACTTAATAGCTTATATCAAATAAGGCTACTAATAGTCACTGCCTTATTTGTTACAGAACAGAAATGGCTCGTGGCTTTTGTATGTGTACCATAATTTAATAGATCTCATACACCTGAATTCAGATCATGAGTGGCTGACATAATATTGTTGAACAGTCCTGATTTAAATAAAATTGACTTGTGCTAGGGAGATAGCTCAGTAGCATATGCACCTCCCTGGCATGCACAAGGTCCTAAGTTCAATCTCCAGTAGTGCCAAAAATAATAATAATAATAATAATAATAATAATAATAATAATAATAATGGCTTGCAGTTAAATGGGTCTTTTTTTTCTTCAAGGTTTGATAGTAATTCCAGTTCAGCAAATGTTGTCACTGTTTTCCCTTCTAAATACATGGGTGGATTTGATTAGTAATGTTTGATTTTTCACGAAGATTGAGAATGTCATCTCAAAAATACTGAAGGGCCTACCCATTAGCTCAGTTGTTTAAGTGCCTGTTTAAGTGAAGGCAGTCAAGCTCAGGATACTGTGGTTTGATCCCCAGATCCTCATGCCCTTAAGGCATCCTGAGCCAGCCAAAGGAAAAAAAAAAATCCTTCAAAATGACTGAAGGTTGGTTTTATATTTAGATTTATACAACTGATTACATAAATATTTTTAAATACTGGGAGAATCTGTCATAGTCTCAAAACCAAGCAAGACTCCCCTGTTTCAGTTTGTGTTTATTAGCCCGTTAAAAGGAGTGGTTAAAGACAAGGAAACTATGTCTATATTTTTAATCTTGACTATGCAGTTTAATTAGAATTCCCTGTATCTAGAAAGGGCTGCCTTTTACTTATTGAAAGGCATTTTAGTGTGGTATTTGTATAATACCAAATAAAGAATATTAAACACTTCTCACATTTTATAGATGATTTGTAAATTCAGATTTACATGATATAATAGCAAGTTAGACTTTACTTTTGAATTCTTTAGATCAGACTGAGTTATTGTTCAGGATAGTATTTAAACAGCTATTAAAAAACAAGACTGAAAAAGAAAAAGAAAACGAAGACTAAAGCTACTGTTGTATGTGTGACTGGTAGTGGTATTTCCTAAAGGTACAACATGAGCACAAATTCATATGTGACCATAATACTTAACTGAAAACAAATCAGACTGTTTGTTTATTTATTATTTATTTACGGGTACCAGGGATCGAACTCAGGACCTTGCATTTTCCAGGCAGGCGCCTAAGCTACTGAACTATCTCCAAAAAGAAGTCAATTATCCAACGGTTCTGGTTAAAAGTCCTAATTAGCAAGCCTTAACATTGTTTAAGTTCCAAGACCTGGGTGTAATTGTTGTATTTCTGTTTATGTGCATGAGGAATTATAGCAAAGAGAAACAGGCTCCACACATGTAGTCTTTTTCACCACTGAATGACACACACAATCACGTGTGCTTTTTGAGAGGTTGAGAGAACAGGTGGCATACACCCAGAAGAGCATTTTCTCTGGAGGTTCAGGTGCGTCTTTTTAAGGAAATAGGCATGAAGAGAGTACAGGGGATTTCTAATACTAGATAACACAGTGCTAGAGATTTTCTATATTTTATGTCCCCAACAACTCACAAAAGCTGAAGTGAAAAATTAATCTTTCTGAGTAAATAAGATCCAAAACATACAATAGATATCATAAAGTGAAAGAAACTGTTCAAAAGCAAAGAGAAACTGGGATGGGGAAATGGAGCAAAGAAGGAAGGGAAAAGCTATGTATACAGGTGCAGGGGACAGGGGTTGGACCCCAGGCCTGCCATGCTGGCCCCACCCCCAGGATACACTGAGCCTGCCATTGAGACAGAGTGTGGTGGCGTGCACCGGTCATCCCAGCTCTTAGGAGGCTGTAAACAGGAGGATCACTATGAGTCTGATCTAGTAGTGAGACCCTAAACACCCTGTAGACCCTTCCCTAAAATTCAAAAAAAAAAAGAAAAGAAAAGCTATTATGTAATAGTTAAGGTAGTATTACTCTTAGTTCATCAAAAAGAAAGGTCTGTGTTAATACTGTTTGGAAAATTAAATGCCTCTATCTTATACTCTGAGTAACTAATTTAAAAATAACAATACATACTGCATTAACCATTGTTACCTTCCCATTATCTTGTTTTGAAATTTTGAGGGCTTTTTTTTTCCTTTAAAATAAAAAGTTTTTTAAATTAGCCTTTCCATGTTATAGATGGGGAAACAGAAGCTTAGAAAGCCTCAGTCATGTGCTTGGGTTCACACAATAGTAGTCATAGAGCCAGATTTTGAAGCCAAAGTTGTTTGATTATAATAACAAACATTCTGTTGAATTTACCTTAGTCCTTAATGACAGGTTTTTTCAGGCAGCTGGGGGTGCAGCAGAGAAACAGGCAGAAGGAAAAAGGGAAAGGGGCTTTATTATCTTGGAGGACACAGAAAGAATTTGGGAAGATAAGGAATTCTCTGGATTGGAACACAGGGAGGCTGAGGCTTTTATGGCCTTTTTCCAGGGGTGGGATTTGAAGATGTTTAGATACACCTGAGGAACTGATTGAGGGTCTTCTCTGAGGTGGTGGGAAGGGTGGAAGGAAATTGCAGCCTGGGCTGAGTTAGAGAAGTGGGGAGGTGGTTTCTGGGAAGATGAGCTGTTATTTTAAGGGCTTCAGCCATATTAGATGACCACCATAATAATTCAGCAATTCATACTAGGGCCAGAACCTATCACTTAAGATCATACAAGTCAGTCCTGAGCAAGCCACTGAGGTGAAATTTAATATAGACATTAGAAAACTAAGAATTCCTTTCCGGGAAGAGGAAGGAGAGAGGGAGATAGAAGAGAGGGAGACAAAGAGTCAGAGACAGATACAGAAAGGACATGAACCTGAAAATCTTTCTTTAAAACAAAAACTCCGCCGAACTAGATAAAGTGATATTCTTCAATAGTTACAAGCCACCCCCCCTGCCAAAACAGTGACAAACAGTAAGTAATTATTGTCATAGC
This sequence comes from Ctenomys sociabilis, assembly GCA_004027165.1. Classification (NCBI taxonomy): domain Eukaryota; kingdom Metazoa; phylum Chordata; class Mammalia; order Rodentia; family Ctenomyidae; genus Ctenomys; species Ctenomys sociabilis. The sequence goes on along the minus strand of PVKA01004742.1, from coordinate 82,429 downwards.
CCTAATCTTATTGCTGCAAGATAGAAGGTCTTATCATATAAGTCCTTTCTGTCAACTGGAACTGGGAGTCCCAGGAGGGCAGGCACTAAGTTTGTGTTATTTGACACCAAATCCCAGTGCCCAACACAGTGTCTACATCTATTAAACTCTGGAATGATACTGTACTTCCACGCCATTCTTCTGGGATGCCTATGGCTCAGGCAACCTCCCAAGCTATCCCAAGCCTATTCCTCCCTCTTTTATGGGGTGAAATATATCAAAGCCTTTTATCTAGTTCATCTAAGCCAGTGGTGGCAAACTTACATGAGGTGCCACAGTGGGCACACAGAGCCTTCTCTGTTGGCACGCAAGCCAAGCGTGTGAGTTGTCTTTTCGTAAAAACCTCGGTATTCAGCTTTAAGTGTAGTGTTGGCATTTTGTGGTACATAAGTGGGTTTGGGGTTACAGTTTGGGTATTCGGTTCCTAGAAGATTCACCATCACTGATCTGAGCCATAAGCTCAGGACAAATGGAACTGAAAATCCACCTGTGATTTATTAACCCTTCAGAGATAAAACTAACCCTGTAACTTCTAGAGCCACTGGCCCCAGGGCACAGGTCTGAGTGCCTATGAACTGAGCCACTGACCACAGCCACAGGAAAACCTTGTGGACACAAATGAGCACACCAACAGAATAAAAGTGTTGGCAAAGTGAAAAGAATAAAGCAACTGTTTTAAGTCTCTCTCTTGCCTTAGACTGTCCAATTTTTCCCTGGAACAATTTTGATTTTCTAGGCTCACTGCCTCTCTTTCCAGGGAGAAGCTTTGCTCCTATAGGAAAAATAAAAGACACCTACTTTGACCTCTACCCAGAAGGGTCAGGACTACTGGGCCAGACTCTCAGTATTATCACCTCCACCCACCCCAGGAGAGTAGGACATAAGCTTTTGCCATGTTGATTCTTGGTGTTGACTTTCCATGTTGACTCCAGAAATATATGTACTGTCCCTCCCCCTCACACACACCACTTCTTTCCTTCTCTGACTCCCTCTCTGCTACACACACACATACCACAGAACCAAGGACTGTATCAAAACTGCCCAATTATCTGCACTATTCATACAATCCAGAAGTTCCCTGTTACCCTGAAAAATGAAGAACTAAGCTTCTTATAATGCTCGCAAAGATTAGCCAGCCACAAAACTGTGTTGGTGCTGTTACTGCATTTGCCACCTTCAAGTTACACTCAGGAAGTCTAGGGGAGGGCCGGGTAGATGGCTCAGTGGAATAAGCGCTTCCCCGGCAAGCGCAAGGGCCTGAGTTCAATCCCCGGTTCTGCCAAAAAAAGAAAAGAAGAAGGAAGGAAGTCTAGGGGAATGAGAGTGGCAGGAATGAGGCAGCTACCAGGGGCAACAGGCTGCACTGGCAGGGAGGGCTGGGAGACGAGGGGTGCAGCTCAGAGCACCGGCCTAGGCAAACTACATTGCCTGAGGCAAGCCACTAACCCTCTCTGGAGTTTCAGTTTCCTCACCTGTCAATGGATAAAATGCTAAGCATTTCTTATGATCAGGTGACCCATACAAAAGGATGCCACAAAGTGTGTAGCACCCCGAGGGTTCATAGCAAGCTACTCCCACCAGTGTCAGCATCACTATCATCTCCTAGGACCAAGTGAGAACAGTAACCTTACAAGAAGACCCTCTGTGAATCAGAAGTTCATGTTTTTTAAATGCTTTGCCAAACTTTTCTGTTGCCCTTAATTTAATTACTTCATTCCATGATCTCAAATGGCTCCATCATGTGAAAATGCCCATTTCTAAGAGCACATGAAATCTTATGGCTTTTCCGTCCTGCAGCTGGAGGGTTTCGGTTTAGTTCTGGCAGGCTGATGAAAACAACATGCCCGAAGAATTTTAATTGCTATTTCATTAATGAGGTCCTATTAACATCTCTCCCAACCAACTCTGCTGATGGCCTAGCACATGGCCATCCAAATTACCAAACAACAAAGTCCCCATAAACCTGGGCCTTGGCCTCTGAGGTTAATGATTAACAGTGCTAGAAATAATAATGAGGCAGAAGAAGAAACAAAACATGAGGGTCCCCCACAGATACTTGCCACCAGGAGGACACAGGTACTCAGCTGGAGAAAGGGGTCTGAACAGTCAGCTTCTGTAAGTGGCACCAGCCCTCCTCAACTAAACAATAACACCCACAACAGCAAAAGTCTGAGGACACCCTGAGAAAGAACCTGGATCCAGAGGAGGGACTGCTGCAGCAGGAAAGGACAGAGCTGCTCCACACAGGAAACCAAACAGGCTGCTGAATGAAGGGAAGTGATGCTCCGGCCTCCACAAAGTCTGTTCTCACCAGCAAGGCTGAAGACTTAAGAGAAAGGAAGAGCTAGACTTGAAAATAAGCACCCTCTAACCAAAAGAGAAATCTGGCAAGGTTTTCTTTTGTTGGGGTTTTTTTTTTCATTTTTTTGTTTTTGGTGCTGGATCAAACCCAGGACATGCTAGGCAAGTGTGCTCTACCACTGAGCTATATCATCAGCTCTATTAAAAATTTTATATGTACATTCTCTTTAGTCTAACAATTATACTACATAGGTTATGTACTATAGATGTACTTGCAAGTATACATCAAAATATTGTGGATAATTTCACTTAATCATTTTCTATATAAGAAACATTCTATATAGGAACATTCATGTCCATCAGTTGAGGGCTATATGAACTGTAATTTATCTATATGATAAAAGAGACAAAATGAGTAAGAGCCACAAGATTTTATGTTAAGTTGAACAAAGGCATAATTAATACAGAATGTTTCAGTTTGTGTCAGCTGAAAGTCATAATATATAAATTCTATAGCAACACCAAATATACTCATGTACTGTTTGGATGAGCACAAGTTGCTTTTATTGAATATATTCTCTGAAGTCTTCCAAAAAAAAGGTATAAACATATGGCTATTGCACGGAAAAATGTTCAAAAATATAGTACTAAGGATTTTTTAAGCTGAAAGCTATGTATGTATAATTTGCATGTGAAAAAGTTCTGAAGGATCCAGAAGAATATATATCAAGGTGCTGCCTGTGGTTCTTTCTGGGTAGGGCTGTAGTGCTTTATGAGTTCTTGCCCCCATCTGCTTTTGTTGTAATGATCAAGGATGGGTTTTATACTAAAGTAGCAATGATAGTGCATTATAAAAAGAAAGCTCCACTGGAAAAGGACAAAGAACAGGGTTCAGAGGCAAACCTGGGCGTATAGACAGGGAAGACAGTATCCAGCTGACCAGAGAATGGATAAAGAGAAAACCAAGCAAAGGCCCTGGAATAGGCCCTAACTTCCTCAGAGAATATGTGGTACTCACCCAAAGATTTACAGTAACCCAAGGATCCCTGGCTTTATAACCTGGACCCAGCTCTGAGGCCCTCAGTACAAATGATGAGTCTGGCAGGAGGGTTCTAGCCAGAGATACCTGATTCTGTAGAACACTCTCCTTCCTGTACCTCTCCACCCACCAAATCATGCTGGAAACACAAAAAGATGTATTATACCCATTACAAAGGAGAAAACAGGCCCAGGGTCACTCAGCTCCACAGTGTTGGCTGGTTTGATTCTGGTTCTGATAGCTTCTAGGTTTAAAACATCTCCTAATGCAGGGCATACACCCAGGGAGACCTTTCATCACAGGACCAAAACTGTCCCTTGCATGTGACCCTACAGGGAATATACACTCCTACACCTACAGCATCACTTAATGCCAAATCTCTCTCAAGAAGTAGTCATAACAGAGAGCACCAAGTCCCATCTAAAGTCAGGGGTGACAAACCAAAAAACAAAGAAGCCCCACCTCAGTGCAAGGGAGTAAGCAAACAGTCATTTTCTACTTCCTTCTCCAACATCACATTGTATTACCTTCACTTCTCCTAATGTCTTTTCCTCATGGTCTTGTGCACTCTCATCGCACCTTAAAAATATGACCTAGCTGTTGTGCACAGCAAAGGGCTACAAAGAAAGCAATCCAGGAGATTGGCAGTGTCCAAAGAAGGCTTGCATCACAAGAAGAAGGCTTGCAGCCTGAAGATCATGCCAACTAAGCCAGAGCAAGCAGAAAGGCTCACTCATGCCGTGAGAAATGGGATTTATGTACCCAGGAGAAAGCAGCCCAAATGGAAAGGGGAGACACCTACATAGTGTTTCCCTGCCCCAAATGACTACACACTCTGTATCTAGCCAAAGCTGACAACTGTGTTTCTGTCTATATTGCTTGTGGTTGCGATTTGGTGACTACATGCAAAAGCTAACAGGAACACACTTTTATTAGAAAATGCCAACTTTAATCAGCCACACTCCTCATGTACTGGCTGGCCACCCACACTGTCCAAACTGGGCCCGGACCTACAGAAGGCAATAGTTATAAACACTGCCTCTGGATGCAGCATTATCTAGGTTTGAATTCTGCTTCTGTTCCTACTAACTCTATGTCCTTAAATTACTTTACTTCTGTATACCTTGTTTTTTTGTTGTTGTTGTTTTTTTTTTTTTTCAGTTGTTCTATGCATTAAATGAGGTCAGGCCAAAAGATACTTTGTATATGGTATAACCCAAAGTAAGAGCTTATCAAATGCTAAGATAATTAACCAGAGGATCTATATACACAAATGCACACTATGTTGCTGTCAGAACCCAGAATCTATAAGGCATCAGGACTGGAGTCACCGAGATGGATCTGGTCCCAAATGCATTGCCTTCAAATACCCACACAGACAAGGAGATGCCTCCCCATTAGATAGAGAGAGAGGAGCAAGGGGAGAAAACATAAATGTTGAAAGACAGAAAGGGCCAGACTAGAAAGCTTGGTAGACTGTGTTAAAGGTAAGGGTTTGGCACATTCCCCAAACCTCAGACAATCTATATCAGCCCAGTACAAAAAAAGGTACATAAATGATAGGCATTTCATACGCACACACACACTAGGCAGAAACAGAGGGCTGGTGAGGGAGACAAGGAAGGAGGAAATAGAGAACTAGCAGCTAAGCCTTCTCCTATTGCCACTCCACAAGCAAATACCATAATGAGAATTGTGCCACAGATGCATGCATTAGCCAAGCTCTCAGCTCATGCCAAAGCAAAGCCTGAGCACATCCTTCAAGAAAGTGGCATCTTCAAAGGCAAGACTAAATAAAGAACTCTCACATAGAAGAGAAAAGTTTCCTATTACAAAATGCAAATAGTAGGGAATGTGCAGAAAAAGCACGAGGGGGACCACCAAAAACAGGAAAGTCAAGGTTCAGAGCTAGCACAAATCAGCAGGATCTAACACTGGAGCTACTGACACGTGTCCTTCACAAATGCCATCATTATCCAGACCAGCATAACAACTGGTCGCATGTGTGTCTTCACTGATAAACCTCAAGAAGAAATGAGAATCTATGCAGGCTCCTAAGGCCAGGGGCTTGATGAGAAAATGAAAAGCTTTGCAACAGGGCAAAGCCTTGCTGTCTGGTGGACTGAGGGATTAGTGCAACAGAGAGAGCAGCACATGGACAGGTCCTCAGCTCATTTCCAGACACTAGCTAGACATAACACAGAACAGAGCACATATCTATTTCAACACCTAGCCCAACTTGCTCTTCCACCCCTCAAGACTTCTCAGATCTCCTCTACTATCTGTACTATTCACCTAAAAAATCACTTACATTCTACATTGCAATGAGCTAAACATGACTAATGCCAATTATCTCTCCACCTATGCCATGTCTAAGTTACAGCAGAGACCACTTCACATAATCACTGAGGAGTCCATAGGAGACCAGGTCACATCTTTACAAGTTCAGAAAAGGAACAGCAGCCCAGTCCCGCATTACCTGCATAGGCATTGGCCTGCTGCAGAAGATCTGTGCAAGTGTGCACATCCGCAAATGCACGGATGCCTAGGCAATTGGTGGGATGCAACTGAGACTGCAAGAAGTCACAACAGTTCTGCCTGACATCCATGAGCTGTAGTAAGCTGGCCGCTGGGAGCAGCACCTGCAAGAGAAGAGCACATTCTGAAACACGGGATTCCACTAACAGGGACTCATCCTCTTCATACACTTCTCTAACTGTGTCCCCATGCTCATGACCAATTCTTGGATCTCTATTGCCTACCCGGAAAACTCACACCTTCCAGGCTGTCTTCCCAGCCCTATTTCCCACTGCTCCACTTCATGAACACAAGCACTAGCAGATTCTTTGTATCCCTACAGCAGTGCTTCCCATGAGTGCTTCCTCAGATCCCAGGGGACCTGAAATGCAGATTCTGATCTACTAGGTCTAGGATAAACCTGTGGGCCTGGATATCTGTGGAGAACTCAAATGATATTTGAAGCTACTGATCTCTGGACCACAATTTGCATAGCAAAACCCTGCCCAGGCGCACACGTGCCTGCATAAGCATGCGCACATACAGACACAGGTACATGACAGCACAGGTTCTCATATTTGGCTGTATAATGGAATCACTTGAAAAATTTTAATAGTGATGCCTTGGGTGTCACCCCTGAAGAGGATAATTTCTAGGTACAGGATACAGCCTGAGTGCTAGGTGTTTTTAAAGCTCCCTAACTGTTTCTAATGGTCATCCAAGTTTGAGAACTGCTACCTGGCAGCCTTTAATGTACTATTTTCAGCTAGAAAGGTACTTAATTGAGTTGCTCCCCAACTCATTTACTAGCATAGGCTCTGAGACTCAGGAGTAAGCAACACAGACAAGATGCTCCTTTTATGGAGCTTAGAGTCTATGAGAAAGAGAGTCAATCTCAAATCCCTTGGGACATAGGCAATTACATTTTATGCCCCTACCCAACAGATAAAAAGTAAAGAAAATCTTTGGGAACATTTTCAGAGAAAGAAGGCTGTTTTCTTTTACAATGTCATAGGCCACAAGAGCATTTATACTGTATTTGAAAAGACATAAATAGTTCTTGCTCAGGTGTGTGTGCATGTGTTTTTCCTGCAAGCCAGGGAAGACTGGCTTAAGCAGGCCAGCTGGGTGCTCGGACTGCCAACCTCTGTCGGGTTTCCTTAGTATTTTCTCATAGCTGCTGAAGCCTGCTCTTAAGGTCAAAAAACACAGAATGAAAGCCAAAGCCCTGTTCCTCCATTCCAACTCTGCTATCTCATGTAAGGGGCATATAGTCAGCATGGCTTTCTAAAAAGAAATTTAAGGGGGGGATCATAGAATAGAATAATAAGATTTCAGCCTGGCAAGCACAATGTCCTGAGTTTGATCCCCAATACAAAAAAAAAAAAAAAATAGAACAGTAACATTTAAGGCTGCTTAACTTGTAGACTCAAGGATCCACTTGCCCCCCAAAAAATATTCCCTTTGACTCAAGCTTTTGCTTTTAGCTGCTCCACTGGCTCACTAAGGGACTGATCCCAACAGACCCCAGCTATTCCCATCCACAAGGGCTTGTCCATGAAGACAGAGCCAGTGGACACATTTGTTTTACTTTGTGCACTAAAAAAGTCTCTATTTTTAAGGATTTAAATTCTAGACCTTGACCTTGCCTCAAAACAGCTTTGAGCCCTTAATTCTGACTCTCGTTGTATCTGTGTCCTCCAGGCCAAAAATTCTGCCCCACTGCCCATGGTTATGCTTTGTCTTTCCACTAGTAACAAACTGTCCTGGTTTGTCTAGGGCTGAGGAGTTTCCAAAGACTTTCTGTACTGAAACTGGGACAGTTTGCCCCCCACATGCAGGAACCATCAAGATCCACACTATCAGTAGCCATAATTTTTTCAAGGAGAAGTCTACCTACTTACTAGCTTAACTAAACATCTCCTTCACAATATTAAGCTTTAGAAAACCTGGTATCTCTCCCTTCCTTCACCCTTTCTTCCCCTTGCCCATGTCCTCAGCAAGACAGCAACAAATCAGCACTATGTCCTTGATATTTTCTGGCCCACTGATTCATTCCCAAGGAAGATAAAAATCACCCTCACCTGAGAGTTGTACACCATTGGTGAATAGAGCCAGGATCCAAATCTAACCACCTGAGCTCTGTCCCCACTAGGCAGCCACCACCCCCACTGAGGAGCCATAAACTGTGAAAGTCAATTAACCTAAGAGCTTGCTCAACCTGGCCAAATAGATTCCAGGACCAGATTAGTCTCTGCCGGCTCTTTAACTGTAGATCCATTAACCATTCTTGCTGAGTACACACCAGAAATGGAAAGCTCTGCTCCAATTTCCCAAATGACTGGATAGCAACTCCCCAGTCAACACCAGCTACAAAGCCTGAACCAAAAGCCATAGGTTGAATAATCATCCTGATGTTTCTGAGCCTTCCCAGGTTTAGCCTAGGTCCCATGTCCCAGGAGACCTCTCAGTTCTAGCAAACTGGGATATTTCTTTGGTCTATCTTAGACTTACCTCTGACCATAACTCCCAGGTCTCTGAGAATCCAGCCCTGGCTGAGTCTTTGCCAAGTCTTAGCAATATGACTTGGAGTTAATGTTCTCAAACTTGTGACTACCAGCTAAAGAAGAATAATACTAAATGTTTTTTGAACATATTCCTTATGTTACATTTTCAATTTTTAAAATCTCCCTGGACAGACCTACCTATATAGGTTTCAACTTCCCTACTGTTCACCTAGTAGGCAAAACTTAGGAGGCTTTCCATCTTTCCACACCCTTCATCAATCTTGCCCCAGAGCATTCCATAATGGTCTTCCTAAACTGAACAGGGCTTGTGGTTTCTCTAATTGCTATTTCTGTCTCTTTAATCTTACAGGGAGATAGCTGCGTGAGTCAAAAGCCCTTTACTTCCCTCTACTTGCTTCACACAGCAGGGCATGAAGAAGTCAAGGAATTAGAGTGCTGACAAAGATGATTTGGAGGCTGGAAGATACATCACTGCTCAAGCAGTGCATCTCAGGAATGATCTGAGGTTCAGTTTAATGGAGCACTGGGCTCTGGATCCAAGTGCAAAACAAATCCCCATAGGACAAAAACATCTACAAGGGGACAAGAATATCTTCAGTTCCCTCTGCTCTCATCAACAGAGCTTTGAGAGGATTGCACATTACCTTCTCTTATTTGAAATTATTCTTTCAAGTGGCAGCATAAACAAGATTAAGACCAGGTGGCCAAGCCCATCCCTCAGCTTCAAAGTGAGATTGTCCTGGTAGAGCCACTAGGGCAGGACTGTGTAGACCCTGGAGGAGGCGGCTAGGGCCTCCCACCGGAATGGAAGATCATGGGCTGGGAGACAGCCTGATGGTCTTAGCACCTGCCTGGCAAGCACAAGGACCTGGATTTTATCCCTGGTACCGCATGCTGTGCCAACCTGGAACCCTGAGCACACTGAGCCACCCACCAAAAACTGGGGTTGGTGGTGACCACCTGTAATCCCAGACTGGAGAGGCTAAGACGAGAGGATCACTAAAAGTCCAAGCTGCATTGCGAGACCCTGTGCGCCAAATATATAAATAAATAAAAGAATTTTAAAAATTAAGAGAATGGAAGATCAACATGAAAAAACCTTTCAATCTTGCCTTTCACTATCACAGCATTACACCTAAAAAAGACAGGCCCTGCAAGGGCGTTCAACAAAGAGTTTGTACTCTCTTCTTCTGCTTGCAAATGGCCCGCCCTTCTTTTTTCATGGCAGGCCTTTTTTGTTTTTTCTTCCCTCAGATAACATGAAAACACAGCAGAGGATATCCCGTCACAGAGTTTGTTTCCTTTAGCAAAAACAAAAGGAAATGCCCTGGCTCAGAAACACCTACTCCTGGACCTCCAGGGAGGCAGGGCAGGCTCATAGAGAGGCACCAGCCGGAGTGCCAGGTGATGGAGCCAACCAGGGCATCTGCCCTGGCTACATGGCACAGAAATGGTTCTGAATTAAAACTCATTGAAAGGCAGAACAGGAAATAGGGATAGTTGTACAGATGAGCAGGAGAGCCAACAAAATAGCCCTGAGATTACAAGTATCATTTCCACATTGCCTTCACTTACCAGCCACATGACTAAGGACAAATTGCTTAATCTCTCTGTGCCTCTGTCTCCTGTACTGTAGAGGAGGGACAATGATAGGACTGTTTTCAAAACTTGTGTGGATCAAATGAGGAAATATGTTTAAAGCCTGAACACAATGGTTGGTACATAGAGAATGCTCAGTTAACGTTAATGTTGGTTTCTACTATGATTAGTCATGAGGAGCTGAAGCTAAGGCTCTGACCATTCATGTGACAGGAAACTAGGGTTCACCACAGAGGCACAAAAAGTGGGAAGTGAACTGGATTTAGCCCTCCACTCTCCCCCTTACACTACATGACAGTGGCAGATTACTTTCCCTTTTTGATCAATTTCTTTAATTGTAAAAGAGCGATCTTAGTCATCCCACTGGGTGGTTTTGAGAATTAAATAGTGCACATGCAGTGACTAGCGCCTGCCTGGCTTCTAATCAATATTAGTAAATGTCAGAATTGCTATTACTTCCACCATCAACTCAGGGTCTTCCCAAAAGGCTAAGGGTAGGGCTCTCACAGTCATTAAACCAAGCCCTAATCTCTGACCTCTGGAGAGGCCCTGTCCCAGCCCCCAGGTTTATCTCCTTAGTATGTTAAATGTTCAGTAAACACTGTCTTCACAGATAACATTTGAGCAGCTGCGTCAGTAGACAAGTAATAGCAGGGTAAAGAATCTACTGCTTGATCTAAATTCTTCTTTTTAAGCTTTTTTGTTGTTGTTATGCTGTGTCCTTCCAAGGTCATCCAGACCTAAGCATAACTGAAAGTGAGAAGGAAGCAGGAAAACCATAGTTGGTATGCTGTATTGATTCCAAATAATGACAGTTCTCTCAGGGATCACATGGCGCCTCTCTGCAGAACTGTTGTACCTGCAAGCCCAGCCAGACTCCACATTCACAGATGAAGATAACAGACCCCTCGAGAGGCTCACAGATCAGTGTGGACCTGGGCAATCAGCAGAGGCAGCCTAACCACCCAGCCACCCTCTGAGACCCAAATATGTGGCATCTGCTCAGTGAGGTCTGCCACGGCTGTCCTCATGGAAGCAATGACTGTTTTTTGCTAGCTGGGTACCTCATCCAAGCCCCACCAAGCCAAAGGATACATACTTGCTTAGCCATCTGTCTCTAGATATAGAGCCTCTCCCTGTACCTTCTTTGTCCATACCGTCTGCTAGTGCTGAATAGAAGCACTGCTCAGAAAACTCTGCACTGAATGAGGGACTAAACAAATAAGACAAGCCACATGCTGTCCACCCTGAGGAAGGAGGAAGGATGAGACAGCCCCTGAGACCTCTGCCTCCGTAATCATGCTTTCCCTGCATTGGCTTCTTAGCAGATCTCTTACAAGGACCTCTCCACAGAGCAAAAGCTGGCACCTGTCCCAGGTCTCTAGTCTTGCCAAGCACTCTAGGTACAAACAGGGCAAGATGTACTCCAAATTATCTTCCTCTTAGGAGAATTACCAGAGGCCATATTGGCTCACTCTTTGCCCCATCCCTTCCCATAGATCCTAATCCCTATCTGGATCCTTCCCCATCAGCAAGCAGGCAGTGGAGAAAATCTGGCAAAACCTTCCACAAATGACTCCATTGCCACCTCCCCATTTGGGGTAACAATAGCCAAAACTTATTATTTACCATGTTCCAGGCACTACTTCAAAGCACTTCACCTACATTATACATTTAATCATCATACAAACCTAATGATCAAGTTAAGTGATATTATTGCACTGATATTACACATGAAAACAGAAAGTTAAGTGCAATAACTTTCTAGGACCACTTGACTAGAAAATGGTGAAGCCAGGATTCAAACACAGGCAGTCTATATACCTCATTCCTGATTTACAGATTAGAAAATTGATCTTTAAGGCATGGTGTCAGTGGGGGTGCTGGAGCAGGTACCAAAGCAGGAAGGAAAAACAAACAAAAGGCAGGCAGCATGAATACTATCTCTGATCAGAAGTCAAAGACCTCTCACTCTATAGCTGGAAATTGTGACATCTGCACCCACTTCACTGACTGGGACAAGATGCTGATGCACTCTTCTGGGGAAAGCACTCTTCCCAATGGTTCTTCTTTACAAGGCTCCAGATGGCCAAGGAAGAGGTGAGACAAAAAGAGGGAAAAGGCATAGACCATACATTTCACAACCACATGCTCCTGCTGCCTGGCAATTTTATAAGCTCAGAGGCATTTGGATGACTAAGGTTCAAAAGAGAAAAATTTTAACAGCCTCATAATCCAGCACTCAAACCCTTATGATGAGATGATAACCCAGAGAGAGGATAGGTCACCTAACCTTCTGGTTTCTCCTTCACAAGATAGTCAACTGAAACAAGTTAAAGCCCTTCCACTACCAGGGCCCAAGCTCACTCAGAGACATTACCATGTCATGGTAGAGGATATGGATACTAGAGCCAGGCAGGGAGGAGTTTAGGGACCAGATGGCTCAGCAACTGGCCACTGATCTAGGAGAAGCCACCTAACTTCTCCAGAACTTTACTTTCCTCCTTAGTGACCACTGGTTGCTGTGAAGGTTAAATGAAATAACATCAAAAAGTAAAATAAAATAAAAGCAAGACACTGAGCTGCTGTGGGGCTGAATTTACCTGCACATTCTCTTCAGTCACCTCAATTTCCGCCGTGTAGATGTAGTCAATCAGCTTACTCAGTGTCTGCCCATCTACATCTTTGATCTCAATCTTCTTGGCTTTACTCTCAGACATGTCACCTAGAGTCCACAAACAAACAAACATGAGCTGGGTGCCTATGGTATGGTTTATTTCTGCACGGCCTCCTGTCTTGTCTTAGAAACAAAGACATACTGCCTGTGCTCTGGGGAGCAGTAGAGGAAACTCAGACACAGAGGAGGATTAGCTAGCTGACATCTAAGTCACACCAACCATGAATCTCTGATCACCCACAAACCCAATCTTAAGCATTCTCTACTCTATCTGTTGCCTGTTTTCATTTTGAAAACAAATCAAAATAAAATAATCCATTCAAGCAACATTCTGTATAAACTTCTTTATATCAAGCCAGGAATAGTAAACATTTTGCAGATGTCCTCATGGAACACAGGTCTAGTAAAACAGACACATACAAATATTTATAAACAGAATAACAAGAACTTAGTAGAATATCACAACGTGCCATAGAAATCAGAAAAACTAACATTTGTTGAGTGTGAACTAAGGCCAAACAGTACCCCTTTCAATTCTCACACCAGTGAGTTTGTTACCTTTGTGCTCAAGGATTAGCCATGTAGCTTGCCTAACATAAGGAAGGTCCTGGTTCAATCCCCAGTGCAGATAAGACTCAGGTGTATATGGTTGGGGGTAGAGAAGAACAAATAATCTTGTCCTCATACACCCAGGAAGCAATCAGGTTTGGTAAAAAAAAAAAAAAAAAAAAAAAAAAAAAAAAAAAAAAAAAAAAATCCAGGAGTGTATACCCATAACCACTGTGCTAACCTAAATCTCAAAAACATAGAGGAGGCAAAGGAACTTAGGAACTCCAGTGAGCTGTCATATGAGAAGGTCACTTTTGAGCTGAATACTACAGAATGAAAAGTAGTTCCACTGGCAACACAGGTGGAACGATTGGCTGGATGTGAGTTCCACAACAGTATAGGAAGTACAGTGCCTAGAAGCTACATTTAGAAACCAGTGGGAGACTGGCTATGCATTGGGGGCAGTGCAAAGAACCAGAGGATGAAGAGGTACATCGATCCCTGTACTTACAGATCCTTAAGCTGTACAAATAAGCTTGGACTTTATAGAGTAACACCAAGAGGTTTTAAACATCAACAGATGAGTATTTCTGAATGAAATTTTGGGTATAGGTTGGGAGTTGGATCAGAGGCAGGGAAAGAAGTTGGAAGGCCAATAATAATCCAGGAAAAAGGGATGAAGAGGTATAAATGAAGGCGGCAGCAGCACACTTTTCTGGTCCTCAGTCCTCTCTGGCTTCTGCCTCTACTCTATAGACAGTTAATTCATGGGTTTACCCAGAATCAGAGTTCTTCAGCAAGAGCAGCTGTTTCCAGAAAAAAGGAAAGATAGTCAACACATGTGTCTTTGTAGTCTGAAATAAAGGGCAACAGGGCTATCAGAAGCAAGGCATTCAGAAGCCCTCATGTGAGTGTGAGAACACAGCCAGGGCGGTTGTTTTCTTTCTCTGGAATTGAGGCACGGCAGCCAAGAAAATAAAGTACAGTACAGTGTGTAGGCTGCAGACACCCACCTTCAAGCTGCATGGACTGCACATAATTCCTCCGTGAATCCTGTTCCCCTCCTGAAGCAGTCCTAGATTTGAATGACTCTGGAAATTTTTCCAAACCCTGTTTTTTTCATTGTCAGATCAGAAAGACCAGAGCCTTTCACTCTGTTCTGTTGTGAACTACTATGGAGAACAGGGAAAAGGCCCCAGCTCCATGAGCCCCAGGAAGGTAAAAGAGACATAAAGGAAAGAGGAAGAAATGGTACATTCCCCCCACCCACCCTTAAAACAGGCTCTAACAGCCTCTTTCAAGTCTATGTTGAGATACACCAAAATAATATAGATGAGAAAACCAAACTTATTTTTCTAAACAGCCATTAAGAAATTCATTAATAAGTGCCCCCCTGGTAATTATACTGCAAAAAATAATCAAACATAGTTAATACTTAGTTTAAGAACTTAGGCCTTAAAAAACAAGACTGAAAAAAAGCATCCTGACTGCAAGAACTATGAGGTTCATTCAGCAGCTTGCCCACAAGAGAGCAATCAGAGCCTGGGCTGATGGCCTGTCTGTGAAATTTTCATTCCAGGGTCAGGTTATGCTTCTATAACTTTGGAATAAACTAATGGAAACTCCCAAAGATTAGGTAAGTAGACACACACACACACACCATCTGAGTTCACAAACTTGATTCTTTCCATAATTCTGGTTGCAAACCAAGATGAATGAGAACTGAATGAATCCAACATGTAGGATTAATGTTGAGCTTAAAGAGAAATCTGATTTAGTTCTTCCACCATTTAATTTGTGATCACAGAGAGAACTCAGTTCATGAACTGAGATAGATAGATAGATAGATAGATAGATAGATAGATAGATAGATAGACAGACAGACAGACAGACAGACAGACAGACAGACAGACAGATAGTTATACCTGTAGCTATAGCTATAAACAGATATATATTTTTTATGCATGTAAATATATATATATATATATATAAACATTCATATTTTCTGGGAGGATGACCTAACATTATAGGTTTCTACAAGCCACAAAAGGTTAACCATAGTTTTATAAACAGAACTCTGAGGGACATTATTTTGCTGTTATAAAGCCTGAATTTTTTTATTTTTTTATAATTTTATTGAGAAACAAATAGCAATGAGATTCAAAACCGATTAGTACGAGTTTCAATAAATAATATATTACATATTGTTGTCTTCTTAGTGGTTATTCATTGCATAAGACATGATATCCTGTCCACAAACACTATTAGGACAAATCTTTATATTCATTGAATTAGAGAATATAGCTGGATATCTATCCTAACTTTTGAATATACAGATACAAAATGGTCGTTCATTTGTATCCCCTTTTTTTAGTTTTGTCAGAGGATATTCCATTGTCATTTAAATATTGTAGGTTCATGAATTCAGCAAAATATTCCAATATAGTCCAGTAGTCCATAATAGTAGTGGGTTTTCCATAAGACTAGCAATGCCCAAAGTTATTTACTTAAGTCTTTTACAGATCAGCATATTAATGTAGCTTTACTTTTCATACTTCATTTCATACTAACTTTTTCTGTATGGTTAAAACCAAGATAAAGAGAGACCTATACAACAAGAAATGTAACTTTTGTATCTGATAAGGTCAGTCAAATCCCCTCAGGATTTATCCTGAAACCTTGTACAGCAATTTGTAGGTCATTGTCAGTGTCAGCCATGTGGATGAGTCATGGCCATTGCTTGGCCAATTTGCTCTCTGTGAAAGCCTGAGAGAATGAAAAGCCTACAATTTCTAATTTTCAACATTAAGTACTTAAAATTTCACTGAGCAAGAAAAATAATGTGAGGCAAGGAAGACAGCTCAGTGCAATAAGTGCTTGCCTGGCAAGCACAAGTTCCTGAGTTCAATCCCTGGTAAGGAAAGAAAAAAAAAAAAAAAAGAAAAAGAAAGAATAGAATAGAATAGAATAGAATAGAATAGAATAGAATAGAATAGAATAGAATAGAATAGAATAGAATAGAATAGTGCAAAGTAACATACTCCCGAGGGTTGGCCAAATAGCTTAGCAGATTAAAGCACCTGAAAGCAACAGGTTCAATCCCTGGCCCTACCATGCCAGCCCCACCCCTGGAGTGCACTGAGACAACAACTGAGACTGGGCATGGTGGCATCCTGTAATCCCAGCCCTTGGGAAGCTGAAAACAGGAGGATCACTATGAGTCCAATCTGTATAGTGAGATCTGGTACTAAATGAATTTTTTTAAAAATTCCAAACTTCAAAGCTTTGGTCCAAATTCTTTATACCTAGCAACTAAGAACCAAAAGGTGTGGGACTTAGTCAAATTTATTCCTCAAGATATCCTCAATACATATCAAAGTACTCAGCATAAAACAATCACTAAGAACCATTTATTGGAGAGAAGAAAATGAGAAAGGGAGGTTTTCTCTTGACTTCTCATAATCCCATGGGCTTCTAATAATTCCTGAGGGGCAGGAACCATCCAGGGCTTAGGGCTTAGTCATTTTCGCTCTTTTATTCACCACTAAAAATTTGACAAAATATTTCTAGAAACAAAAAATAAGAATACTAACTTTTTCCCAAGAGGCCTAGCCATCCATCTTGGGATCTGAGCTCTCAGACAAGGTCCACAAGCTGCATATCTCTGGCCTTTCTACCTTCCGGTTGTCATTCTAATACACATACCTTGTTTCTTCAAAGAACACCATCCACCCATGGCAGATAGTTGTCAATTCATGCAGCAAATATGTGTCAAATGTGTCCTAGGTGCCAAGCTGTACGCTAAGCCTAAAGGATGTAATACTGAACGAATCACCTCCCTGTATTCATCCAGCTCAGCCTAGTGGACAAAGAAAAGTAAACCAACAATTAAAGGATGTTAAATTCCATAGTAGGGTACCTTATTTGAAAAATTCTTAAGTCAGGGATCCTATGACCTAAGTATATTTTCAAAATTATGGGTTCATGAATATATTTGCTTTTCAGGAAATTCAGTAAGTCCTAATTTATGAACATTCAAATTGTGAACCTTCACAAGTGTTCTCTATAAGATTCACAGATATGCTATATAGGACTCACTTTGTCAGCTTACAAAGAAATCCAACTCATAAATGTCCTCCCAGAATGGAATTTATTTATACACAGTTCATTATTCCCATCAGACTGATTCATAATTATAAAGAACCACTGATATTCAAAAGAAATGTGAGCTGGACACAGTGGTGCATGCCTGTAATCCTAGCACTCAGAAGACTGACACAGGAGGATCACCGCACATTCAAGACCAGTCTCCAATACCAACTGAAGTCAAGATCAGCCTGAACTGCATCAGGAGACCTTGCCTCAAAAAGACAAAAAAATAAATAAATATGAGAATAAGAAAACAGTTGCCAGAAATAGAACAGAATATAAAAAGATGTAAAGGTAAGAAAGAACATATCCTAGATATGAACCATAAATTCAATTTTCCTAGACCACAGCATGAAAACGGAGGAATGGTGAGACAAGGCTGGAAATACAGGCAGAGCCTGGATACACAAGGGCCTCGTGGGTCATTCAGAGGACTTCAAACTTTATCCTGATGTCAATGGGAAGTCAGGGGAAAGACACATCAAATTTTTATTTGTGGAAGAACACCACAGCTATAGTGTACATAATGGTGGTGGGTATGGATAAAGCAGGAGGCAGGTTGACCAACCAGAAAGTCACTTCAGAATATCAGGCAAAGACACTGGTGGCCTGAACTACTGGGCTACATCTTACTCTTCTTCAAATCTTGATGTTCTACCTTCAGACCTTGTACTTGGACTCTCTGAGAAACACAGAGGCCCAGGATAGCAGGCAAGTCTATATCTCTATTACGTACAAGTGTACCACATCTTAGTTCTAGCCCCTGACAAATACACGATATATGTAATTGAAATATTTTTAGATAAAATGCTGCCAAATGCTGTCAAGGAAGCCTGACTTGAGTGTAATCAAAAAATCTTTTATATCACAGAGGATTCAAGTCTAGAGAAATCATTGGCTCATCTTCTGGGTCCTTTGTATATACCCATTTCTATTACTAAGTAAATATGCCTTGCAAGTGAAAAAAGGATGGTAGATTAGCTATCACGTCTCCATTAAAAACCATAGTTAAGCCACAAGTTCCTCTCAAGTTTATTTTTTTAAAGGAAAGAAAAAAGTATGTTCAGAAGTCCTTGTTATAGAAATTGAATCGTTTCTGTTATAACAGTGTCATTCGCTAGGCAGAATGCAAGCAGGAAAATCCTTCTCCTTTGCACAATGATCCTTCATGACTCTTAAGAAGGTATTAAACTGTCTTCCCCTAGCCCTCATCCAAGTCCTCATATCTGCATTGCCAACTCATTTGGCTAGAGCTGAGCACTAAGGCTTACAGCACCAATAACCTCGAATGAGAGAAAGAAATACTCTAGCCCTTCCTTGAATCCTAGCCAAGCCTCCTGCAGAACAGTAGTCTTAGCCATTTGGCTATAAAAGTCTGACCTTCATCTCCTGTGAAATAAGGACATTCCCTGCCCTGCCTTTATCCCTAGTCTGTACGAGAATCAAAGGAGACAAGAAGAGTATGAGAACTGGGACAGCAGAATCCAGCAGAGCCACAGCGATAAACATCACCCATCACCCACCTCCCTCCTCCACCTGGAATGGTTTTGCACTCAGCTAGGGGCAAAAGGAAATGCCTGTGTATCCACACAGATATTTCAAGTCAACTCTAATTACCATCATGATGACAAAGTGACACAGCCATCCATTATCTCCATAGAGCTTTGGAAACTATGAATTGCTTTAAGTAACAAGAATTTTTACAACACATTTTCTGTGCTGGACAACTTATGCATATTACTTACATTTGTTATTTGAGTATTATTATTTCAGTTTCAGAGGTAAGAAAGGTGAGGACTGCCGGGTGTCGTGGCACACACCTGTAACCCAGCACTCAGGAGGCTGAGGCAGGAGGATTGTTGTGAGTTCGAGACCAGCCTGAGCTACAAAGTGAGCTTAAGGCCAGCCTGAGCTGCATAGTGAGACCCCGTCTCAAAAAGATAAAAAAAGAAAAAAAAGAAAGGTGAGGACTGAAGGGGACAAGGGAATTCTCCAAACACTCAATAAGAGCTAGAGTCAGAATTGGAAGAAAGGTAATTCTGGGTCCAAAGCCCTTTCCAAGATAACACTACCTCCCGATACAAGATGGCATTATCATCCTTGTGTTTAGTCCTTAGAAAAAAGAACTCTATTTTACCCATTTTAAATCTCTTTTATGAAAACTCATAAAACATTTCTTACCAAAACTGATCTCCAATAAGGATGTGAATTTAAATTTGAGCTACTTTAAACTCAGACACATCTATCCTACACCACCTTGGTAAGTCAACTGCACCTTAATAGGGATGGATCTCAATCGCTATTCTTAGGCACTATCAGACATCTTTTTAACCACAATACAAATCCTACTTTAAAAACTCACTGTTTCTGCTTCTAAAGCAACATATAATCAGACATAGCTACTATATTCATTGGCCACAAATGTGGATTTCCAATTCCAGAAAAGAAAAAGTCATGTCTGACTTTGATGTGATATGTTAGGGACAGGAAGAAGAAATCGTATGTTGCTATACTTCAGCCCAAAGGTGACTAACTCAAGAAGACAGGGGAGGGCATTACTCTTTTTTCCCAGGCAGACAGATACCTCCAGCCCTTTTGAAATGAATTATTCTATCTAATATCTGACCCCACAGAGGCAAAGCTCTCAAACACTACCAACCACTACTACTATTTTTTACAACCTCCATCAAGGCCCACAGAAATGATTCAGTTTCAGTTCTCCCTCCTTCCCTGTCCTATTGCCTTGTGTCATGTGTTGTGCAATTGTATGTTACATGCAGTTCTTCAAGGGCATCAACACATGTGAACACTGAGAACATAGCACGGGGTATCAGCTAGGGCCTGGCCAGGTTTGTCAGACAGTAAGATTGAAATAAAGCATGAATGGAATAAGTGTGTGCATTGGGGGTAAGTGAGCCAAGACTCTGTTGCTCTATTTTGTGGGTGACCAGTGTCCATTCAAATTCTAAGCTCCTTGTCCCTTGCTCAGCACATTCCTGACCTCTTGTCTTTACTTACTTCAAAGAGAGAAGTTGAATATCAGCATAAATCCAATAAAAACTGGACAATGATGCTTTAAAAAAAACATATACAATCTAAGTCAGCCATGTCTACCATACAAACACACACACACACACAGAGAGAGAGAGAGAGAGAGAGAGAGAGAGAGAGAGAGAGAGAGAGAAGAGTGGAAGAAATCATTGTCAGGGCTTCATTTGGGATAAAACACACAATTTTTAGCCACAATGATATACATAAGACCATGAGCCCATATATTCTTTAGAACACAGACCTTTTAGTACTATTAAGTGGAGGCTATTTCTAATGTTTCTAGATGTCATATAGTGCAGAGGCCCATATGAAGCATTACAGGAAAATTGCATCCCTGAAGATAGAGGTGCTAGGAGGTGGGGACTGAGGGACAGTCTTAAGTATTCTGTACATGTAGGAAAGTAACAGGAAGGACCTTCATTACTGTACTCTCCATTCCTGTTGCACAGAAAGAAGCTGAGAGATTTGTATTCTTTCAGAGGGTGCTCAGACCTTGCTTTCACTACTTTCTTCCAAGTTACTACAGACAGGAGAGGACTGGGGAGTGTGGGGTTGGTATTTGGAACTGAACAGGACATTTGGACAACATAAACTCATAGGAAAAAATAATAATAATACCTAAGCCTGAATAAAAGAGCATAATCACACAACTCAGGTGGGAGAAAGCCTTACGAACTTCCCTTTAGCCTTCAGTGTGCTGACAGAAAGGGACTTGCCAAGACCCACTTGGGCCTATTTGTGACAAATTTTAGGCATTTTAAAGCCAAATCTGATAACTGGAACATAACTTTTCATTGTTACTTAGAGGTATCTGTTTACCAAGTTTTAGGCCCAACCAGAGGGCCTCAATAATATACAAATCTCATATAATGCTGATAAAGCATAGGTTGGATCAATGAAAGGGCACTGTGACAAATGTCTCACAAGTCTTTAATATGTATGTGGCCTTTAACCAAGTATTTTCTATTCTATAAATCTAGTCAAAGGAAATAGTCAAGAATGTAAATAAAACCAGGTATGGTAGCACATGCCTGTAATCCCAGCACTGGGGAGGCTGAGGCACAGGCCTCAGCTGCAAGCTCAAGAACAACACGGACTGTATAGTAAGTTCAAGGCTAACCTAGAATATACAGCAAGACTCTGCCTCAAAAAAGTAAAAGGGCTGCGGATATAGTTCAGTGGTATAAGTGCCTGCCTGGCAAGTACAAGGTCCTAAGTTTGATCCCCAGTATACAAAAAAATAATGTAAATAAAGATTAAGATGCAAGTATAGTCAGGCTAGAATTAATTAGAATAGGGAACTGTTAGAATTATAATTTCCAGCAAATAAGAAAATGAATTTTCAATTAGGATATATATTGCAGTGACTAATCTTGACTTTCAATTTGATTGGCTTATGTGATACACAGATTAATAAAGTAGATTTCTGGGAGTATAAGGGTGAGTCAAGGGGGCTTGGTCTTGAGACTATATCTGATCCCTGGCCCATTGCTTTCTGGTCCCTTCTCTGGCTTCCTGCTTCCTGGCTACCACAAGATAAGTAGCCTTCTTTCACCAGGCCTTTCTACCAGGGTGTTTCTACCTGACAGCCAGCCAACCATGAGAGAAAAAACACTGAAACCATAAGCCAAAGTATAGGGGTAGAGGGGTTGTTTGTTTATTTGTTGTTGTTGGTTTTTTTTGTACTTAGGACTGGGTGTACAAGGTCTCACTGCATGGATCAGACAGGTAGTGATCCTCCTGTTTACCCTCCCAAGTGCTGGGATTACAGGTGAGCACCACCACGCCCAGTCTCAATTGCTGGTCTGAGCATGCCCCTGGGGTGGGGCCAGCACGGCAGCCCAAGGATCAAACCCCAAATATACCTTTAAGTTATGTATGTTGAGTGTCTTGTCCCAATGATGTATAATTTGACCAATATGATGGAATATTATGAAGCCACTGAAGTTAAGGTGTGGATATGATTTTATCAACATGGAAAGATATTTATGATGTAATGCTAAGCTCAACATTTTTATTGGGTAACTACTACACAGTGAATTAAAAAGGTATAGTACTTTCCCTCATAAAGCTTATAAATGAGTAGTGAAATCAGATATTGAGGAAGTATTAAGATAAGAAAAAGCTGGGTTGGGGCACAGTACTTACCTGGCAAGCACAAGGTCCTGAGTTCAATTCCCAGTATCAAAAACACAAATAAATAAAATGAATGTACATTGGGGTCCATGGAAGGACCTCTGGAAGAAAATGATGCTTAATGAGGGATGAATATGAGTAAGGCAAGCAGAGAGGCAAACAGGAAAACATCCTAGAAAGAGTGACAGTTATTTTTAAAAATATACATATCACTATGTATATATATATATATATATATATATATATATATATATATATATATATATATCAGTATATACAAAATAGCATAGATATACAGCTTCTTTCTCTTAGTTCAATGAGAAGAAAGTTTGAACTAATGGTGTTTAGACAAAATATCATGTCTGCATCTTGTACTGTGAATAACTACTATGAAGACAATAATATGCAATGTATTAATTATTGTAACTGTCCTACTAACCTGTGTTTTGAAACTTTCTCATTGCTACTTCTTTCTCAATAAAATTAATATAAAAAATATGTATATACATATCACAGGAGGCTATTCATATATATATATATGTAATTTATGTTCAGAAATATTTTTGGACATGTATATATTTATAAATACAAAATTTTAAGGATATAAGCCATACTTTTATACAGATATTGTGGTATAAGTATCTTTTTTACTTTTTTCTTTCTTACTCTGATTAATTTTCTTCAATCAACATATATGCATAGTATTAAAATATGTGGTATTTTACCAAAAATGTGTGGGTAGAAGGATGAATGAAAGAATGGAGAATGGATGGTAACCATATGGAAGGCTGGTGCTGAACATTACAGTACACTTCCCAGAGTCTACACATTACATTGATTCTTTCCTCCCTTCAATTACTAAAGCCCCAGATCTACTCCAGAAGCATATTTTCTCCCAATTTCTAAAATCACTTTATTTTTTTTCTAAGGCCATTCCACTACCCCAGACACAAATTTATTACCAAAGTGAACCTAGCAGTACAATTCATTGCAACTGCAAACAGCTTCTCTCTCAATATTGGCCTCTCCAAGCCACAGACACAGAAAGTGACTGGCAGAGCTTCTTACTGAAGTTGTAACTAAATCACTACTGGGGACAAGATATTTTTTTTTAAAAAATAGAGATGGAGGGCCCAAGGAGATAGCTCAGTAGAATAAGTGCTTGGCTGGCAAGTGCAGGGTCCTGAGTTCAATCCCTGGTACCGAAAAGAAAAAAATAGACGTGGATGGAGAAAGGGAAATAAAACCCTGATAACTAGAATACCACTGTAAAGGTATATGGCTCAAAATTTCCAGGTAGTGAACTCAGCTGATTTTCTAAGCCACAATGTGAAATTCCTATCCCACAGTTCAAGGCAAAGTAAGAATGCTTGGTTCACTTCAGCAAAGACACAACTCCAAGTTGAGACCAGCTCCTTCACATGATTGGCCAGGGGGGACATATGTACAAGGAACTCTCACAGCATAAGTGCTAAGACTCTCCCAAGAAGAATAACTTGCCCAACTTGTTGTGTACCAAACTGGGAAAAATGATAAGTGCAACAAAAATGTTCTGCATTCACCATTCTTAGAAAACTGATATTCATGCTTTCAGTGTTTGCTGATCACCTTCTGTGGTAGATAATGATAATTTAAGATTGACAAGACATGCTTCCCACATGTCCAAAGCTCAACTTTTCACTCATTTATAGACATACTTAAGCCCTACAACATATAGGGAACTCAGGATTAGTAACAAACATGTTCAGCAAGATCTTGTCTTCATAGGAGTCATACACTAGAGAGGAGAAGGAAGTAAAAAATGAAGTTTTTTAATACTAAGATGATTAGCAGATAGTGATAAGTGCTATTAAAAAATCTATTATACACTAGAGAGACAGGTGTGGAAAATGGCTAGGGTAATCAGAGAAGCCTTCTCTGGAGAGGAGGCATTTGCAAGATAAAAAGTGGCATTACAGACAGGCCAGAATATAGAGCAACGATTATCAGACTAGAGCACACACAGGGAACTTGGAAAGCATGTAGAAGGGAGAACTAATCGAGTCAAGGGTCCTATATACTGAGATGGCCTCCTGTTGGCAGTAATTTATACCACACTATACCTGGCTCAGAAGTGGTTGTCTGATAAACTAGAAAAAAGAAGCTCAGCCTACTGGTTCCTGTGAATTCAGTTCAGTTGTAGCATTATGTGAAATAGTTAGACAAGGCTATCCCTTTCATGGGCATGCTCAGGAAAAAAAGGGATCCCTAGTATTGTGCCATAATCCACATGACTCTAAAAGCTAGCAGAGACCCATGGTCTCCAACACTCAGCCAGGTAGCCAAAAGTCAGACCCACTTACTATGTGACCTTGGAAAAGACCTTTTCCTTCTCCCACCTTCAACATCCCTCATCTGCAAAAAGACAGACCAGAAAGCCTGGCAACGATCCCAAGAATCTATGTTGTTAACAAGTCCCCTACAGGTTATGATGCAAGCTGAAGCTTGAGAACTAATAGACTATGTCAATCTACCTCTTTACCCTTATGGTGGACAAGGAAGGGGACACATGTCAATTGACCTGCCTGAGACTTTGGCTCCATCAAGATTTACATGGTGCTAAGCTGAGAATAAAGAAGCTCTCATGGTAGGTTTTATAGTCTTCTCTTTCCTTGCTCCCCTTATGCCACCACCCTCTCTGTTCTCCCAGGGGAGTGGCAGCCCCATTCCTGAGGGTACTGTGTGCCCCTCACCATACCTGTGAACATCGCACAGAAGTAAGGGCTGCAGGCTGCCAGGACCACACGGTGTGCTTCTATCTCCACATCTTCTGCCACAATCATCACGTCACACAACAGCTGCTTACTGTAAGGGGACAGGATGGGGACAGAATCGTCACAGCATGGACACCTATTCCCATCATACAAAGGTATTTTTATTCCCACCCAGATTTCATGCTACTGTCATACAAGACTATCATAGAGACTTGCTCTATCTTCATGTGGGCAGGAAGTCCTGATATGCCTTTCACTCCTACTCATAAGGGATAAAGAGGGGTCCAACTACGCTACAACTATAAATTCAACACTGCTTCATTTGTGTTTACCTCTCTGCTCTGAAACTCCATCGGCCCTGACTGAGAACTTCAGGAACAGTGGTTAGGAAACAGTGGCAAAAACGTGGAACTGTCAGTTGAATGACTGAATGAATGCCAAGCAACATGGACGTACCACCAGCAAGACCACATACTGATCATTCTTCAAGGGCTCTATGGCAGTATTAAGGTTGAGATCAAGAATATGCCCCAAAGGCTGCATGTGCTCAAAGGTGGCACTTTTGAAAGGTAACTGAACCATGGAGGTGACATAACAGACTTGCTGTCAGGAGGTAGAGTCTATTCACAAGAGACAGATCTCCAAGGGTGTGACCTGGAAGGGTGCACTTCCCTCCCTCTCTCTTTTCTCTCTGCTTCCTGGCTGCCATAACAGGAGCAGCTTTCTTCCACCCAGGCCCTTTCACTATACCTTCTGCCTCGGAATGAGCCAACTATGGACTAAAATCTCTGAATACTAAGCCAAATTAAACCTCTCCTTCTTTAAATTGTGTTAGTTATTTTGTTCCAGAAAGGGAGAAAGTGCCTGAGAAAAACTACATGTGCAATACTGGTAAGAAGTCAGACTGTAGTATTCGCCTTCCACCTAGAACTAACATTATCACCAAGAAGATTCTATCTGCACACATAGTACACCCTAAAGGCCCTGTGCAAATTCCTACCACTAGCAATTATTAAAAATACTGCAACTTCTTTTTATGATTGTCAACCCCATCATACTGCAAACATGGCAAAGAAATTGTCTTATTTACCTTTGTATCCTTGACCCCTGGCTTCATGCCTAGCACACAGCAAACCTTAACTTTTTCTGAACAAATGAATGAATAAAAGTGTATCAATCTACATTTACAGACAGTATGGATATTTGAGGACTTTAGAGACTGAGAGGGTGCCACAAGTCTCTGTCAATACAGGAATTATTCTTTTATCAGCCTTCTAAGTTTTTATCATTCTTATTATTTATATAGTAATAGTTATGAATTATAGGTACCAGGTACTGTTCTAAGTACTTTTTGTGCATATATTATTTCTTTCATTTCTGTCTACAACCCAATATAGAGGGTTAATCATTATGCCAAATATAAAAATGAGGAAACTGAGTCTCAGAGAAGTCTGGCAACTTTCTCAAGGTCACAGACAAAGGGAACATGGGAAAGTTGAAACAGGATTGGAATGCACGTAGCTTAAACTCAGAGCCCATTGCACGGCACCCTTCTCACTAGTCCCTCTTTTAGATTAAAAGGCTAAAGATAAGAAGGAAGGTAAGGATGACAAACACATTGCAAGTGTGACTTACTGGTAGTGGGTCAAGAAATCTGAAGTTATTTCTGAGTTCTATGTGAGGCTGTGGAAACTAGTTAAGAAGTCTACCATGACTGAAAGACAAAAAAGAAGCTACAAACAGTGTTTGACACTGTGAACTACTGAAACTTTAGTTCAGGTTCACTTAGAGAAATAGAATCATAAATATAGCATGAAAAAACCCAAGCTGCAAATACTCTTAAAGATCATCTATTCTATGAAATCCAAAGAAGTGAGGAAATGCCCAGAGCCGCTGAATCTTGAATCCAGCTCTCTTGACTCCAAATGCAGTCTAGAGCTTTTGCCACTGTA
Organism: Ctenomys sociabilis; assembly: GCA_004027165.1. Lineage (NCBI taxonomy): Eukaryota > Metazoa > Chordata > Mammalia > Rodentia > Ctenomyidae > Ctenomys > Ctenomys sociabilis. Next base: position 55,139 of record PVKA01004742.1, on the reverse strand, counting down.
CCACAAAGCCTTGTGATGGGCTGATACTTCAAATAGGAAGACAGAAGATAGCTTAGCACCAATGTGTAGAGATGATCAGAAAATGTTCAGCATGTGGATTACAGTATGAGTGAAGGGGCTTCTGGAAAAGGTAAGATCTTTGGGCACAAAAAGGCAAAACCAAGAGGTTGGGACTCCCACTGCCTGACAGCAGACCTTACACAGCAACTTTTTCAGAATAGCAGTACAAACAAAAATAGAACTGACTCTGTCCCTACAGGGTTATAAGAACATGGACAAACAAGCTCACCACTGTTTTCTAACTTGTCCAAGCTTCCTTTGAGACACAAAGCATGGAGATCAAATGGGACGGCAGAAGCCACCTAAGCACTGGCCGAAGTTATTATAAAAATGTACTCTCAAACGAATAAATGCACCTTGAACATTTTAAGTGCTACCAAAGATTTTACAGAGAAAACAGAGTTACCACTACTATTTAAGAGTAACCCGTAATGGTTTTAGTAAGCAGCATTTGAATGACAAAATTTTTAACAAGGAAAATTAAGAAAGGCTAAACAAATTTTCAGTGTTAGGAGCAACAAGCAAGTGTTAGTAGGATATATTGTACAGACTCAACAAGGTGTGTAATTCCTGAGTAAATGGAAAACGAACAAGGAAGAATAAAGATGACAAATTCAATTATGCAAGTAAATGACAGGTCAGTAGATCTCAGAGCCAAAGAAATGGGTATGATGTCTAAACTTCTTATCAATCTGATGGGATTAAGGAAGGTAATAGGACCAGGGAAGCACAATATTCATTAATGGAATCATCTAACAGCTTAATGCACTGTTAAGGGAGGGACTAACTAGAGGAGATAGAGCCCTGGGGGTGTGCTTTTGGAGGTATATTGCTGCAGAACACTGTTCCTTTGCTCTGTTTCCTGGTCATGACGAACTAAGCATCTTTGCTCTGTCACTTTCCATCATGATATTTCTGTCTTACAGCCAGAACAATGGACTAAAATCTCTGAGACTGTGACCCAAATACATGTCCCTTAAGTCCCAGGTATGGATACACTGTCCTGAAACAGGAGATATAATACAGCAGGTACAAGAAAGTTGCCAAAAATTCAAAGGAGATTTTTCCTGAAGGTAGGAAAGCCTGTTGTCGGAGGCCTGCCGGTTAGCTCAGTTGTTTAAATGCCTGCTTATACAAACACAGTCAGAAGGTCTCTAAACGCAGTCAGGGGCAGGATCCCCAGCTCCACATGCCCTATCAGACCCACCCTTAAGGCAGCCTGAGTCAAAAAAAAAAAAATTCTTCTCAACTTCGGGCCAGCCAAATAGCTCAGTGGATTAAAATACCTGCAAGCAGGAGCAGGAGCCAGGGTTTTGATCCCCAGGCCTGCTGGAAATTGAGACTAGGTGTGGTGGCACCGGGCCTATAATCCCAACTCTTGGGAGGCTGTAAACGAGCAGATCACTATGGATCACTATGAGTCCAATCTAGTAGTGAGACCCTGAACACCCTGTAGACCCTTCCCTAAAATACAAAAAATAATAAAAATAAAAAGGAAAGCCTGTTGCATACTGCAGATGTCTCTAGGTCTGTACCTTACATGGAAAGCCTGCAGGGCTCACAAGCTTTCCTATTTAACCAATTAGAGGAAGTAGGGGATCCTTTTCATTTCAAACTATACTACTCCAAAGCACAACCTTCAGGAGAAAAACATAATACTATACGATTTTTCACTTATGGAAAAGTATCGCATAGGTATTAGAAATGTGTTCAGGCACTGGAATCAAAATGAGTAGTGTTTATTTTGTTAGCAAGTATACAATATCCCCTAAATGTTATAGAATTGGGATATAAATAAGATCAGCATATTCATCTAATGTTAGCTTATTTGTTTTCTTTTTTCCCCGTAAAATATTTCTTTAAGGTTAGAGGTCAAGTATTGGAAATGTTCAGTGTGAGGTGCCTATTAGACAGCTACGTGAGGTTATCAAGTAGACAAGTGGATAAACACATGGGTCCAGAGTTCAGAGGCGAGAGATGGACAAAAAATGAGGGGGCCGCACACAATGATGCATGACTACACTGTGAGCTGCTTGGAAGAGTGAGACAGGAAGATCAAAAATTCATGGCCAACCTGGGTTAAACAATGATATCCTCTTTTATTTAAAAACAGACAGAAGAGGAAAAACTAGCAAAATAGAGAGTGTGGTATGGAGAATATACTAATAGAAGGTCTAAAACTATCCATACAGATCAATGGAATAGAATTGAGAGTCTGGAAACAAACCTTTACATTCATGAGCAATTAATTTTTACAAGTAGTAGTAATACAACTAAATGCAGAAAGAATAACTTTTTCAATCAAACCTGGGACAACTGTACACCAACATACAAAAGCATCAAGTTGGATCTTCACCTCACACCATACACCAAAATTAATGCAGAATGAATCAAAGTCTTAAGTGTAACAGCTGAACTATAGCATTCCTAGAAGAAAACACAGGGGTAAAGTTTCATGACTTCAGATAAGGCGATGCTATGGCACCAAAAGTACAAACAACAAAAGAGCAAATTGCAAGTTAGATGGCCAATATTTAAAACATTTGTGCTTGGAAGAGTGTAAGAAGTTGATCCAATGAGCATAAGAAAATATTCTTACAAGTTATCAACCTGAAATGGGCTTTTATAGGATCAATTCTTCTTGAGGAGTTTCTTCAAGTCAAAAGAAATTGTCAACGAAGTGAAAAGGCAACCCACAAATTTTGAAAAAATTATAACTAATAAGCACTCAGACAAAGATCTGCTCTCTAGAATTTATAAATAACTAAGATACATTAGGGCCCACAAATTTAAAGACCCAATCCAGAAATGGGCATCTGAGATGAATAAACACTTCTCAGAGGATGAAATTAAAGAAGCGAATAAATATATGAAAAAATGGTCCACATCATTTACCATTCGTGAAATATAAATTAAAACAACACTGAGATACCATCTCACTCCAGAAAGAGTGGCTATCATAAAGAAATAAACCAAAAAAAAAAAAAAAAAGAAGTAGAAGGGGGCTGGGGAGATGGCTCAGTGGAATAAGTGCTTCCCTGGCAAGCTCAAGGGCCTGAGTTCAATCCCCAGTTCCGCAAAAAAAAAAGAAATAAACCAACAATGAATGTTGGAGAGGATGTGGGGAAAAGGGAACACTTCTCCACTCCTGGTGGGAAAGTAGACTGGTGCAATAACCACTGTGGAGATTAGTGTGGAGACTCCTCACAAAAGTAGGACTGGAAATCCCATTCAAGCCGGCTATCCCCTTACTCAGAATTTTCCCAGAGGAATTGAAAACATCAAATCATAGTGATGTATGTGTACCTATGTTTATAGCAGCACAATTTGTGACAGCAAAATCTTGGAAACAATCAAGGAGCCTGTCAATGAGGAATGGTTGAAAAAGATGTGGTATTTCCATATAATGGAGTATTACTCAGCTATAAAGAATGATAAACTTGAAGCATTTATATTGAAGTAGATGCCACTTGAACATACACTCATAAGTGAAATAAACCAGACACTCATGTGCAAATATCATATAGTCTCCCTAGTATAAGAAGTAAAAAGAAGAAATACAAATAAAAGGTATAACAACAACTAAAAAGAATTTAGTCAGAGAGTTGGGGGAAACTGAACTGCATATGTTGCCAGGTAATAGTCAGCTTCTCTTCTGGATGGTTAACAACCTAACTTTGCAGATCAAAAATTGGAAAAACGGAAGGGATGCAAGGTCGGCCAACATTTTGGCCCTAGCCTGTCAAGGTCAGCGAAGACTCAGGACATAGGAGAACCTGTACTGTAACATTATGGAACTCAGTTGTGCCCCAAATTTTCTGGTCAAGGAGATTATGCAGCCACAGAGGAATGTGATCGATGAGCTATAGTGCGCCTAAGGAGAGTCACATGGACAGAAAACTTTCTCTCAGACTTTCACAGAGAGCAAATTGATCAAGCAATGGCCATGACTCATCAACATGGCTGACACTGACAGAGGATGTACAGAGTGAGGTACAAGGTTACAAGATAAACCCAGAGGGGTCTTGACTGACCTCATCAGATACAAAAGTTACATTTTTTTGTTATATAGGTCTTGCTTCATCTTGGACTTAACCATCAGCAGAAAAGTATAAAAATGAGGTATATGAAATAAGCCATAATAATAAGCTGAGATTTAAATGGCTCTAGTCAACAACTTCTTCGGATAATCCACTATTATTGTGGACTGCTGGACTGTGTTGGATTTGTTCACTGAATTCAAGCACCTATAATAACTGAAAGACAACAGAATACCCATCTTTGACAGGACTAAACAAAAAAGGGGATACAAAGGAAGAACCATTCTTTGTTTGTATAAACAGTACAGTTAGGATACATATACAGTACTTTTGCATAATTCTATGAGAAGAAAGATCTGCACTAATTATGTTTGGACAGTATAGTCTGTTGGCTTCTTGTACTATGGACAACCACTAGGAAGATAACAATGTAAAAAGTATTAATTATTGAAACTGTACTATAATTCAGCCTTTAAAAAAAGATAGGTATACAGCTACATTCTCTTAATTCACATTTTCTCTAATAGTGTTTGTAGATAAAGTATCATGTATGCACCTTGTACAACAAAAAGCCAGTATGAAAACAATGTGCAATGCATTAATTGTTGAATCTGTTCTACTAATTTGGTTTGAAACTATCTCACTGCTATTTGTTCTTCAATAAAATAAAATAAAGAAATGGGCTTTTATCTGAAGTATAAAAAGAATTCAAACCCTTACAACTCAATAATAAACATAAAAATAACCCCATTTCAGAACACTTGGCAGGTGAGGGCATGAGGGTTAGAAGTTCAAGGCTAGCCGGAGCAACTTAGCAATGCTCAGTTAGACCTCTTGGTTAGCAAGTATTAAAGAGGAACTGAAGGAACAAGAATCTTTACATACTGTTGATGAAAATGTAAAGGGTACAGCTTCTTTGGAAAACAATCTGGCAGTGCCTCCAAAGGTTAGAGTTTCCATGCCCTACTGCATGGGTTTATAAACCCAAAAAATGAAAATATACATCAAAATGAGTACTTGATTGCTAATAGTAATTATTTATTGTAGTCAGAAGCCAATTTTCCCATACCTAAATAAATACTAATCACCAATAAAAATGAATGAAATCCAGAGATATACTATAACATGAACCTGAAAAAAGTTACGCTAGGTTAAAGGGGCAAACACAAAAGACTACCTATTGTATGATTCAAAAGTAGGCAAATCGAGGGTCGGCCAGATAGCTCAGTGGACTAAAGCACCAGCTGAGGCAAGCACAGGGACCCAGGTTTGATTCCCTGCAGTGCCATGCCAGCCCTCTTCCCCCCAGGCTCACTGAGACAGTAATTGAGACTGGGTGTGGTGGTACACACGACTGTAATCCCAGCACTTGGGAGGCTTAAAACAGGACCACTATGAGTCCAAATTTGTGTAGTGAATCCCTATAGACCCTGTACTAAGTACATTAAAAAAATTTAAGTAGGCAAATCTATGGAAATAAAAAGTAATTTTTGCCTTGGACTAGAAAGGGAAAGGAGAATAAAGGCAGGAGGAAGAAGTAAAAAAGGGGTAAGTGTTCAAGTACACAGTGAGTGATGAAAATATTCTAAAATTGACTGTAGTTGCATAACTGAATATTTTAAAAGTCTTTAAATTTTATGTTTTAAATAGGTGAATTTAAAGTCTTATTAATTATATTTTTGTAAAGCTGTTCCCAAGAAAAAAAATGAAGCAGAAAACAATGTGCTTAGATGACTCATTACTAGTGATAAAAACATAGTGACAATCCACCAAAATAAGAAGAACAACAAAGAGAGAGAGCAGAGAATTGTTTGCAGTGGTGAAATGAAAGGTTCAAACTATCAAGGATATAGTTCAGTTGTAGAGCATATGTTTAGCATGTGCTGGGTCCTGAGGGAAAAAACAACTGTTCAAATGAGATGTTTTTAAAAAGGACTATGATTTCAGATACTCACTGGATTCTCCATCCTTCATGCTCCCTTCTTTTCAGACCTGGTCAGGGTGTTCTGTTCAGTGGAGGACCTCATCACCACTGCTGGGATGACAGGAGCCAGAGAGTCACTAGCGCTCTCCTTCCCAAAAGCCCTATGATCTGGCCAAAGCAGAGCAATGAAGTGCCGAAGAAAGAAGAGGCCTGGATAGCTACCATGCCAACAGCCCATTCTCTACCATGCAAGTAAAAAGAATAGGAAATTCATGAATTACGTGTTTCATAAATTGCAAAGAACATATGTGCTTGAACTAAAATAACTTAAAATTAAGGGAGGGGAATGTGAAAACAATGTAAGAGAAAATACTACTGGAATATCATGTAACATTTCATTAACTTACTCCTTATGTGGCAAAATATTTGAATCCAGGTCTTCAACACAACAAAGCATGCCCACTCGCTCGCTAGTTCTCATTAAACTGACATGCATCATATAAAGTGTCAGTTCAGGTCTTCTTCCCCCTGCCCCACCTGTTCCACTCCAATCTTTTAAAGTTTTCCATACCTTGGAATTTGGTAAAGTCTTTGAATACCATAAGAATACAAGATTCACTGAGGGCAAGACGGCGATTCTCTCTTTTGCTGCCAAATTCCTGCAAACCAGTGAAGCACTTACACCATGATCAGTCATCAGCAGCATCTAACTAACACAGAATATCACTGTGTGTCAGGGCCTCACATTAATACCTAAAGAATACTTCTTGTGTTAATTACAAAAATAACTATATGTCGTTTATTAAATAACTAATTGTACTTCTAGGAATTAATATGATAGAAATAATTATGAATGTGAAAAAAATATTTAATAATAGTAATATACGGTTTTTCCACTTTTCTATGTACTTTATTCATTAATCCTCTTAACAACCAACAAGACTAGTACTATTATTAGCCCTCTTTTATGCTACAGAATAGCAAGGTCGGACAGATTAGCTTCCTTAAGAGTCACAGAATTAGAAAGAACTACAGCCAAGATTTGAAACTAGAGCCTATGCTATGACCACTACATTACGCTGTAACAAAGATAAGTACTTCGGGTACCTTTATATAAGGAATTAGGAAAACCTAAATATCCAACAAAGAACTGTTGTTTTAAAATACACCAAAAGTAAAATAACAGGCATCCATTTAATATAGAACAATGGGATAGAAAAATGTGTCCAACAAAAGACTACAAGACAAGACTGGAGGTCTAGGTCTCAGCAATACAGCCCCTGCCTGGCAAGCACAGGATCCTGAGTTCGATTTCTGACACCGAAAAAGAGAGAAACAGACAAAATTAGATGTAGACATATACTTGGAAAAAAGATATTCTTTAAAGTGTGACTAACAGTATTAAAATGATAGATTACATCCTGTTTATCTGTACTTCCTAAATGTTCCTCAATAAATATATTCCTCACTGGCTGTGGTAGCACAGCCTGTAATCTGTAATCAGAAAACATAGGTAGGAGGATTGCTATGAGATCGAGGCCAGCCTGGACTACAAAGTGAGTTCAAAGCTAGCCTGAACTGCGCAGCAAAACCCTGTTTCAAAAGGACAATAAATTAAATACATAAATAAATAAATAAATTCATTTTACAAAAAGTAAAGGTTGAAAGATAACTCCATACCTAAAGCTGAACTAAAAATTTCCCAAATATATACAGATTGTGGTCCATTTAACAAAACAAACACACAAGATTATTTACTTTGGGGCCGGGGAGATAGCTCAGTGCAATAAGCACTTCCCTGGCACGCACAAGGGCCTGAGTTCAATCCCTGGTGCCACAAAAAAAAAAAAAAAATTACTCACTTTCATTTCAGAAAAGGGCTTTGTCTGTTTTCTAAAACAAGTTGCACAAAACAATCTATATATAAAAACACCCAAACAGGATTTTACAGTCAAATATGTGTGGCTCAAAAAATGTTTACTGCAGTACTTCTGAGAATGTTTTAACATTCTATATATACTACTGAGCTCAAAGAAGGTGTAGTATACAAGATTTTTTCAAACTCATTTAAAGCAGCAGGACTATCAGAGTAGATTAAATCCACATCAGTGATAAGCTTGCTGCAAGCTTATCAAGACACAAAAACCTAGTTACTTGTAACAAAAACAATGAGGGCTTAGGATATATATATATATATATATATATATATATATATATATATATATATATATATATATATATATATATTTTTTTTTTTTTTTTTAAGATATCTAAAAAGTGAAGAGGCTAACAAGAGAAAGTGGATGTAGAGAATCCTGTGTACATGTCCATTCCCCCACATCCTCCCTCTCAGTGTTTGTATGAATTGGCTACTGGTGAGAGAACTAAATGCCTCAATCCGACAAAGGACCCAAGTCATGCTCAAAGAATCTAAACAGGGAACTCCAATCACACCTAGGGAATATATCACAAATTATTTCCTGACAAAGGAACCATGCCCACAGACACACAAACATCAGCCCCGCTGATGACTAAAGGCAGCTACAAACAGAGATTTGAGGAAATCTGGCAGGAAGCCTAATAAAAATTGAGCAGTAGAGCATAAAACAAACTTAATTTAACTTCATCTTTAGTGCCAAAGAGTGAGCCATGCACAAAGGAAAAATGAGAAAATACAGAATCAGATGGAACTTTTATTTAAATAAAAGTTCAATCTCTCATTCAAAAAACTATTTTTTTGCCCAGGATTACCTTTGCTATTCTAGGTCTCTTCTGGTTCCAAATAAATTTTAGGAATGATTTCTCTAGGTCTGTGAGGTATGTTGGTGGTATTTTGATAGGAATTGCATTAAATCTGTACAACAATTTTGGGAGTATGGCCATCTTCACAATGTTGGTTCTTTTTATCCAGAAGCAGGGAATAGCTTTCCATTTTCTGAAATCCTCTATTTCTTTTTTCAGAGTACTATAATTTTCATTGAATAGATCTTTGACTTTTTTAGTTAGAGTAATTCCTAAGTATTTCATCTTCTGCAGTGCTATTATATATGTATCTGTATATACAAAATAGGATAGATATACAGCTACTTTCTCTTAATTCAGTGAGAAGAAAGATTTGTACTAATAGTGTTTGGACAGGATAGCATGTCTGCATCTTGTACCATGGATAACCACTATGAAGACAACAATATACAATGTATTAATTATTGTAACTGTCCTACTATCTTGTTTTGAAACTGTCTCACTTCTATTTGTTTCTCAGTAAAATTAATTAAAAAACATTTTAACTATTTTTGGACCATTTTCTCTGCCTATAAGATTTCCCCCTCCCTCACAACTCACCATGTGTTTAACTTTCAATTATCCTTCAAAATTCAGTACAAGCATCACCCCCCTTTAAGAAGTATTCTCCAAAGTTTATCCAATATACTTGCATCATTTAAGAAACAAGCTGTTCCTCATTCTTACCACATTCTTACCACCTGTCAGACATCTGATGGATTCTGCCTTCAAACACCTATTATTGCCTGTTTAATTTTTATTTTTAGTATACATTTATAATACATAATGATTACAATCACTGTGAGAAGCTGGTAGGTACACATAACACATCAATTCTATTTTCATCTCCTTCCCCTTCTCTGCCTTCCTCTCCCTCCATGCCCTGCCCTTGGTCCCTCAAAAGATCTCTCTCTCTCTCTCTCTCTCTCTCTCTCCCTCCCTCCTTCTCCCCCCCCCGTGTGTGTGTGTGTGTGTGCGTGTGTGTGTGTGTGTGTGTTTCCTACTACCTACCTTCTATTTTGCTATATAGAAAAATTAGTGATCTTTTTACATTTCTAACTTTGTGCATCTCACCAGCCCCTTCCAAGGCCTAACTAGTGCTTGTGGACCTCACTGGTAAATGACTCAAAGAACCTATAAAAGCCCAGGTTCTTGAGACCAAAATCACTTAGAAGTTGTCCCTTCCCAGAAGGATTTTATAAGCTACAGAGGAAAACAAGTAGTCTTTACAACAGGATAAAAAATGTAGTAAATACATAATAGCCGGGCAAAGGAAGCTTCTGTGCATGCTGGTAAGGAAGAGATTGCATATACAAGCTTTATATAGAAAAACAAGCTCAGTGCCCTGACCCTATCTTGCAACAAGCTTACCCCACAAGCACACTGGTCTTACAAATAACCTGCATAGCCTCACCATTCAGTTAGGAGTAGATGAGTGCACTTGCATTTCATTTCTTTCTTTATAAACTATATTAAAGGAACTCAGTATTCTTCCATCCAAGGGACTATCTTAACAAGCTAAACTTGGCCCATGAGATAAGACAGGGAGGCCCAAAGATTATCTATGACATCCACAGTCTTATACCTGCAATTCTTACACCTGTGTAGGTGCTGCAATCATTCTCTTATTGGTTTTTCAAGCAGCTGGAAATCAGGTTTATGAACAGACTGGCTGTAACCACAAAAGGAATTTTCCCCTGTGATTAATCACTAAAATGATAGGTGTTAAATAAATACAAAGGAAAGAGATTTCCAGCTAAGCCATTTTGCCTCAGAATTTGAAAGCGAAAGATAAGTGATTGAGTAGGCGGGGAAGAGTCAAAATTCACTCAGTGGTGGTGTTCTGACTTCTGTTCTTTCCCTGGTGAAGCTCAAACTGCAAGTTCTGAAAGGGCACAGACAAGACAGGAAAAGTACCTCCGCAGTTCATTCATGACCTTGAAGGCCTTCCCCATGTGGGCAGGGTTGATGGTGATTGTCCTCTGGTTCTTCTCATCATCTCCAGCCTGTGTCAGAGGCTGGGAGCTTGGCTTGATGCTGTGAACAGGAAGGAAAAGGGAAGGGAAACACATTGGTACACAGTCATCTAGCTGTCATAGGTCCAGATACCACTCCTGGTGGCAACTATTAACCTCATCACCTGACCACAGACCTACCAGGCAAAGTATTTCTGTAGGACCTTCCAATGCAAACTGCATTTCTCTAACAGAAGCCAGGCTCTGACCCAGCTTTTCCACCAAATACTATATGACTTTGTAGGATGTCCCTATGCTCCATCTCCACCACAACCACCAAAACTGGGGGAGACTATATACTCTATTATTCACTACACAAGGGTGTTTGTTCAGATAACATTTAATGTACCAGCCACTGTATTTAAATTTAAAGAAAACAGCAATAAAAGCACAGTGCCAATCCTCACAAAGCTTACAGTTTAGCAGAGGAGAAAGCCAAGTAAACATTCAAATATCATATCCTCAGTATTTTGACCTATGGGAGCTACAGAACAACAGGGAATAGAAAACTGTCGCAGTGACACCAGATTGAAGGAAAACTTCCTGGAGGCAAAAACCTGAAGGGTAGAAATTAGCCAGGTAAAACCAAAGATGGAAAGGCAGAGGAAACAATATGTACAAAAAGAAAAAGAAGACAAAGAGCAGTGTGTTTAAAGTACTGGCTGGTCAGTAAAATAACTAAAAGAGAATTCAGAAAGAGACTATCTTGGAGTTTGGATCTTTTTCTGAAACAATAAGAAGAAATCAAAGACTCAAACAGAGAAGTGGGACAGGAAACAGATGAAGAAGTTCGTGCTTTAGAAGGATCATATCCCCTATGGTATACAGAACAGTGGAACAAGAATAAGCCTTTCTGAGAAACTGCAATCCTATAGAAAGACAAAGGACTACGATTATGGGGGAAAGGCTGTTATGGAGTAAGCAGGGGTTAACAAGCAAGAGTCACCCATCACCTCAACACTCTCTCTACTGAAATCAAGAAAAAATTACTCAGATCACTGTGGGATGCCAGACAGCTGCCCACCTACTCCTGAACATGCCTTCTGGGGTGGGGAGATAGGAAGGAGGAAACAGAAAAATGAGCAAGGAAAGGATCTTCTTCCCATGCTAGTGAAGAAACTATTAGCTCTAAGGTAAACTTTGGGACCATGGAGTTACCACTATTTGGACAAGACTAAGCTTTGTTTTGCTAGTAAAAAAATAGAACCACCTCCCCTTGTGTAGATTTGGGGACCTAAAGTTTACTCTAAATCTGGGATGCTGATGGCTGTCCCCTGATTTTCCCTAGTGGGCCTCTGCCCATGCTTACATTCTAGCCCTACATAGTGGATAGACAAAGGGCCCGCCATGGCTAAGAGAATGTTTCAAAGGCCCAGGACCTCTATGGATTACATTCTGAGACCCATAACTATTCCAAAATTCAAATATAAACATCAGGGCAGGCCCACAGCTCACATCATTCTAACACACTCCTCTTTTGGCTTTCTCATCTACTTTCAAATGCAATCCAAATGTAAGTCATAGATATCTGGACACCGGGACTGTTTGGATTCTAGGAAATTAACTGAGCAGAGAAGATAAACACTAAGAGATATACCAAAAAGATGATTAGAGTTCTGCAATTTAAGTAAAGAAATCTCAAACCAGAAAATGTGATGGAGTGAGGAAAAATATCCAGCAAAAATGAAAATGTCAAGAAATCCGACAGCACAATTTCTTTCTAGTTATTGCTCTTCTTCATGCCAAAACAAGAAAGGCAAAAGTTTTCATTTTCTACTTCAAAACCTTTTATTTTCTACTGAAAGTTTAACACTTTTGCTCTTGACATTTAAACTTTTTATTTGATATTGATTTGTATGAGGTGAAATAGAGATTTAGTTTTTTCTGTAAATTCAATTTGTTGATACTTCTTATTCTTACCTCTCATCTGTCTGTTTACCTTAGGTCATAAATTAAATTTCCAAATGTACAAGAATCTATTTTTGGACATTTCAACCCCTTGCACTGATTTCATTTGTCCATCTTTATATGAGCACATTATTTCTGTAGCTTCAAAAATCAGGTCTAAATAACTCAGCAGATTAAAGCACCTGCAAGCAAGTGCAGGGGCCAAGGGTTCATTCTCCTGGGGCAGGCTGAGACTGCAATTGAGACTGGGCATGGTGGTACAAGCCTGTAATCCCAGCTCTTGGGAGGCTGTAAACAGGCAGATCACTATGAATGCAACCTACATAGTGAGACCCTGAACACCATGCAGACCCTTCCCTAAAATACAAAAAAAAAAGGCCTGACATTTGATCACAAAATTTCCCAATCCTATTATTATTCTGTAGATATATCATGACTTTTTATTTCTTTACTCTTTCATGTAAATTTCAATTATCAGCTTGTCAAGTAACATAAACAGCCTGATAGGAGTTTACAGAAACTACACTGAACTTATAGATCAATTAGGATAGAACCAATATCTTTTGATATGCCCTCCTATTTATAAATACAGGCTCTATCTCTACTTAAGCCCTCTTTAATGTCACTCAAGTTTTTCTTTTTTTTTCCTGTAGGTACATATTACACATATTTGATTAGCTTTATTCAAAGTATGCTAGTTTTGTTATTATATCAGAGAATTTGAATCTTTTAAAGTATATTTTATGTTTGTTACAGTGAAAAAAGAAAATTAATTTGTAAAAGTTGGTCCAATCACCAGTCACTGTTACTTTTTAGGCAATTTCTAGTTGTTCATAGAGTCAATCACATGTTCTATGGAGACATAATATTACCTGGATATATATATACTACCAAAGACAGCACTGTACCACTAAGACATATCCCAGCTATAAAGCCAGAGATCTTTCTCTCTTGTGCTCTATTTTTTTAAAGAAAAATTTTAATGGCTAGAAGATCATACAATGTTAAACTAAAAGGGTGGTGGTGAATATTCTTGTTACGTTCCTAACTTTATAAAGGTCCCTAATGTTTCCTCATTGTATGTTTGCTATAGAATTCTTGTTATAGATGAGGTTTATCAGGTTAGGAAAATTCTCTTTCATTTTTATTTAGTTTTTTTTTTTTTTTCAGGGGGTGGGGAATCAAACTCAGGACCTCACGCTTGCCAGAAAGGCACTGCACCACTGAACTATATCCCTGGCCCCTAGAGTTCTTTAACAATAAGGCCACATTGAATTTTGTCAATAGTCTTATATATTTAATGAGATTGTAGTTGCTTTTAATGTAAAGAATAATAAGCTTTCTAGTCCTAAACCATTTTTATATTAAATCCAGAAACTATAAAATACTATATAAATGTTCATTATAAATATTATCTTCAAACTATAGCAAGATGTGAAAGCCAGGATAATAAAACATAATTTGGAATAGACCAAGGAACCAATGAAAGTTTTTGGGAGGAAACTTATCAGAATTTAGAAAAAGGCCTAGAGGACAGATGTTATTAGCTGTATTTCACAAATATGGAAAAGGTGTAGACCAAATAGAGCCATATTGGAAATGCTGATGATAATCCAACGTGACTGTTGAATAGAAAAGCTCATTCTTCCCGTGGTTCTTCTCTTGGTACTTTTTACTCTTTTACAGTGACCCACTCACATGATATGTCCATTTTAATATAATGTTGTTACCAAAAGTACTCAAATATCTATTGCCTATCATCACAGGATTCAAATCCAAAATGTAATCCAAACTGGAGCTTCTCTAAAGAAGCAAGTGACTTGCTGATAACCACAGAACTAGCCAGGAAAACGACATCAGTTTCCACAGTCCATCCATAGCATTTTCTACCTTGAGACAGAGAGAAGGCTTCATATCAGAAGGAAGCTAAGGCTACTTTTTTCCCTTGCTCTTAACTCCATGAAGACACAGGAAGTTTGAAGTGTACTCTGGGCCCTTGCTTTCTGGAAGGTACAACTCAATAACTTTCCAGAGAGCAGGACACTAAAAAAAGAGACTGAGGGCTCTAAGAAGCTAAGAGTCTCATGTCAAATAAATAAGAAAAAGCAAGGGTGGGCTGTGAGCTCAAACTATTCCCACCACAGCCTACCCTTCTCAACAGTGGAGTAGGTGCATGTCCACAAGTACACACACACATATAGCCTAGAATCACATGCCTTGGCAGAGTTGCTATGCCCTGCTATTTCCCACCCTAAACTTTCTCCTTGCCCTCATACCATATCCTAACTACTTACTTAATCCCAAATAATTACCCATTCCTCTCATTAAGGCTCAATCCCCAGTCCTCTTTGAGCTTGATCCCAAATAAGCTCGATAAGAGCCCCTCTACCTACCTGTGAAACACACTCTACACTGAACTATATTCCAACTATCCTGTCCATGCCCAAGGCTCTTTGGGATGACTCAGCTATAAAGTATTTTTGGTGGAAAATATTTATCAGTAAATATGCTTACTCCAAGCACAAAATTAATTTCCCCAGAAGTAAAATCTGACTGCCTTCATTAAAATTACACTAGGCTTCAACAGTCTTCATCTAGCCAAACTAAAGAAATTTGGTCTTCAAGGTTTTAGAATTTGACAAGAGAAGGGCTGGCCTGATAGCTCAGCAGATTAAAGCACCTGCTTAGGCAAAGTACAGCAGCTGGGGTTCGATGCCCAGCATGCTATGCCAGCCCCCCCCCCATGGGGCACACTGTGATGGAGATTGAGACTGGGCACCGTGGCATGTGCCCAAATCCCAGTGCTTAGGAAACTAGAAACAAGAAAATCATTTGGAGTCTGATCTATGTAGTGAGTTCCTGTAGACCCTGAACAAGAAAGCTACCATCTGATTCCAGCATCACTTATAGAGTGATCACTATATAGAGGTCCAGCCACTTTTGAGTTGAGTCTTAGTTAAAACTCTGTAAAAATCAATCAATCAAACAAACAATCACCAATCACAAATGCAGTAAGAAAATATGAGTCGGCAAAATCCCTGCTTTTCCTTGTAAGAATACACTGAAACAGTCATCTAAGGCATTTGTCCACACAAGCTACCGCAAACTCAGAATACATCAAAATACACAAATTTGTCAAATCACTAAGTACCAGGCTTAATAACACAATTTTACATAATACCCTTTTACTAATTAACACACTTGAACCAACATTGGTGTCATGGTCAAACCCATGCAGTGAATGATTCCTATATTGTAATCTCAAAATACCTCACTGTACCTTTTTCTAAAGAACAGTTAAGTTTTGCCTCCTAAATACTTCAGCCCTAGGTAATCTCCTCCTTCTCTAAATGCCTATAGAACTTGTAGCCTATAATTCCACTGGTACATAGAATACTGCTGCGTATTTGATTTTTTTTCATGGTATAAATCTACCCCCACCTCACTCAGCATATTCAAAAGACACTGAGGGTAAAGACCATGTCTCTCTGAAGACTCTTCATATGGCCTAGCCTGACAAGCATAGGGCCATAACCACCATGGATCCTCATTACATTGTTGTCACCAATATGCTCTGACCTAAAAATAATTCACTTCCCTCTACAACTGTGAGACAGTACAGCCATGTGGGATACTCTGACCAAACCACTGCCAACAATTATAGACAATAAAAGCAGAGTTGGCCTTCAGAGTGAAACTATAAATAAATACACATAAAATTTTAATTATAAAAGTTATAAGTAAAAATATATAAGCTCTATTAGCATTCTCATACTATAGCACCACCCCCATCCTCTGAAATCTACATCTGATTCTAATGTCTTACTTACCTTCCTTACTTAGGCAATATATGCACATCTCAAATCAGGGCTCCTCGCCCTCCAACCCGATTCATGTATCCAAGCCAGAAATGAAGGTTATCCTTGAATTCTTCTCTCTCGTATATTCTTCATGAGTACTCTCAATGATGTATTTTTTTTAACATCTCTACATCCATTTATGTCACTATCACCACAACCTCATTCCAGGCCAGCATGATCTCTTGCCTTAATTACCCCAATAACTTCTTCCTAGAGTGAGTGACCTTTCCAGAATACCAATGAGGTCAAGCCTGTCACTGGTCTCCTAGTACATTCCCAGTGAATTTCAGAGATCTAGACTGGGCCTTCAAAATCTCATCATTGTCCTGAAGGCATCTCATCAAAATATACTATGGGTTATATCGGAGGTGCACCCCAAAGACTTCCTGTGTTCAGAAACAGGACTTTTGGAAGGTGATTAGATCATAGGAACACTATGCCTATCATGGATTAATCCCCAAATAAGTTCACAGCTAAATGTGCCATTAGGGTTAGGGCCCATTTGGAGGAGAGTTACTGAGGGTGTGACATGGGAAGGTGTACCCACCCCCCCACCCCCTTCCCCCACCCTACCCCACCCCCCCCTCCACCTAGGCTTTTCCCATCCCTCTCCATCTTCCTGGATACTGTATCATGAACAGATTTCCTCCACAGCAGACAGCTCCACCATGCTGTCTCCCTCTCGGAGGAACCTGACTATGAGCTGAATTCTCTAAAAGCTTTGAATCCAAATAAACTTCTCCTTTAATTTGAGAATGTCAGATATTGTGTCTCACTGGTGAGAGAGTGACTAAGACAGCATAGTACTAAAATATTTATAGTTGCCTAATGCACTAACTAGGCTTTGTTTAATGAAGTTTGTCTGCCTAGAAAAAAAATTTTTTTTTTTGTTTAGAACCCAGAGCCTTCACACTGCTACATCCTTAGCTATTTTTATTTTTAATTTTGAAGCAGGGCTGCACTAAGTCACTAAGTTGCCTAAACTGGGCTGAACTTCCAATCCTCTTGCCTCGTCCTCCCAGAGTGACAGGATTCAAGCATGCACCACTCTACCTGGCACCTAAAAACACTCTTGCCTTCTACTCACTCTTTGCCTTCCAGTGCTTTAACCCATTTTCTGAAAGGCTTCCTTACCCTCCTTTACTACTAGTGATTAGCTTCCCCTCTTCTGTTCTCCCACAGTATTCTGTGCTTTCCTCTGAACTATACACAGCTCTTTCCCATTTGTGTCCCCAACTGTGTGTGGTTAATATTTAACAGTTGGTTGGTGGAAAGGATCACTGACATGTGACCTCTGCCAATTTCCATGGTGTAATCACTCCTACCATGGCAGATTTCAAATGACTATACTAATATGATGTCACTAAGCATAGGATTTAGACAGTCATATGCTGCTGCTATATAAATGCACAGAATTCCTTCTACAGGATCAATAAACATAATCTCAGGGCCAGCCATAGTTAATAGCTCAGCGGATTAAAAGGCCTACTTAGGCAGACACAGGGACCAAGGGTTTGATCCCCAGGCCTGCTGTCCCAGCCCCGCCCCCCAGGGCATGCTGAGCCAGCAATTAAGACTGGGCCTGGTGGTGCACGCCTATAACCCCAGCTCTTGGAAGGCTGTAAATAGGCAGATCACTATGAGTCCGATCTAGTAGTGAGACCCTAAATACCCTGTAGACCCTTCCCTAAAATACAAACAATAAATAAATAAATAAATAAACATAATCTCAAAGGCCAATAGACAATAATAAAACAAACAGAAAGTGATATCCTGAGTATTATATTTGTTTCTAATTTATTTTTAAGTTATATAATTTAATTTTTAATAATTGCTGTATTTAATAACTGGTGCAAAAATTCCTGAAAATTTGCTAAGCAGCTTTTGCAAGTTTGATTCCATGACACTTTCAGTTCCAAAAGAACCATGATAGTGCATCCTTAGCCTCCAGCACAGGATAGGCGCTCACTATTGAATAAATTAGTGGATGGATAAAGAAATGAGGTGTACCTACAGACTACTGTATCTTTCCTTGCTTTCTTCTCATTATAATGATGGCTTTGTCTCTTTCAATCCCAAGACCACCTGAGTCTAAGGCTGTGCTCTTAGTAACAATGCCCAGTGACATCAGATAATGTCCATAACTCATCAGGATAAGAAGAGCACAGCCCCTTAAATCATACGTTATAATCACACTCCTAAAAGCCCAATTTATGGCTGTTTTCCCCAAAACTAAAGGCAAAAATTCTTCAGTGCATTGTGTAAGACATAAATGAAACACTTAGGCAGACAGAAGAAAAGACAAAAAGAAACACAACCCTTATTATGTGGCATCTTGGAAGACAAGCTTATATTTGGTTTGAATAGGAAAACTGAGATTTTTCATTCATAGCTTTGATCAAAGCCACAATGTATTTTCACAAGTTAAAAAGAAAATTACAGAAAGTTATGTTGAGAATCTGAAAATCCTCATAAAAAGCTGATTTCTACCCTGAGAGCCATTGAGTTTATTTAACAGGAGAGTGGAGGGTGTCTAAGGACAAAGCATATTCAAGCTATTTTTTACATAATTTATTAATGGTCTATTCAACTTAACCTAGTTTTGGGGTTTTCCAAAAATTAAAAAGACAGATCAGTTTTGCAAAGGCAAATTTCATCAAGACAAAGCACTTATTTTAGAAACTTACACAAATGTTGTCTCAATCTATCTTAAAAGTCTAAAACTTAGCAAGGAAATCCCTAAAAAGCCAAAGCTGGATTTGGAGAAATCAGGAAGTTTCTTTCATTGGCTTTGTTTTTGTATTTGAAAGCCTTATTTTGCCAAAAAGTGTTTCCAAACTGGAAAATTTTGGTTTCAATTATCATAGCTGAAATGCATGCACATGTGCTTCAGGAAACAGTGATGCTCAAAAAATTCTATGTATGATGTTTAAGGATAGAGGGAAGACTAGATGCATTCTCAATGGGAATAGAAAAGGTGCTAGCTTGCTCAACACTTGTTCCTCAGGTCTGGCCAGCCTATTATATCTAGCACTGCAGAACTCAGCATTTAGGAAGTATGGGCTTTCTAAACCATGCTTCTTCAGAATGCATTATCTATCTGTGGTTCTTAAATCAAGGATAGATTTAACTTTCTGTTCAGAAACTCCCAGAATCCCAGAAGCAGGTTCTCCTATAAAACAACTAGCTAGGAAGAACTGTGCTCTGAGGACACGTCACATAAATTCAAGGTAAAGAGTTGAGTACAGGGTGCCCTTCTCAAGTAGCAGCATCCTTGTGCTTCTGACAAGGAAAATCACCATAATTTGAAAAAAAATAAATAAATAAACTTCCCTGTTCGTCATCTTCCTCCAGAAGTTATGATTCTTTGCAACTTTCACAGATCTGCCAGCATGGGTCTAGAAATATGCTTGTGATAAAACATATGTATCAGAAAATTCACTATTGTGATCACTTTAAGTGCACACATTAAGCACATCTGTATATTGTTGTACAATCATTACCTCTATCCATCTCCAGAACTTCTTCAGCTTTCTAAACTGACACTCCATACATCCCTCAACCTTTGGCAATCACCTTACTTTCTGTCTCTATGAATTTAACTAATTATATAAGTGGGAAATGTATTTTAACATCTACAAGGCTGATTTCTGGAATTGAAATAAAATACCAATAGCAAGCCATTTTCAGTGTCTATCTGTTCTACTTACACAAACACAATTTATCATTGTACATAGTAGCTAAGAGCCACAGATCATTTTCCTTTGCAAAGTTACCTTCCTGAGACTGATTAATCCACCATGATTCTCTCATAGAAGAAGCTGGGGAAGATTAGCAACCAAAGGTCCAGCATACAGCTGGAAAGCTCAGGAAGAAGCAAGGGTAAGTGAGAGTACATTCATTCATAAGTTCTTAACATCAACTGTGGCCTGAACAAAGGTATATGCAGCTTATGGTTCCAAACCACTAAGATTAAAGTAGATCGTGGTGAAAAGAGGCAATGTAATGCTCTTTTAGGTATCTTGCTTTAAGGAAATACTTTAGATAAGCAAGATGATGGCCTGATAAGCTCTTCCTATTTTTCTCATGAGAATGGTCATTTATAATCTCCTCTAGATAATAAATTTAGAAAAACCCTAAAATATGCCTTGGTTAGTATCCTAGCAGCAACTCACAGAATACAACATGGTAACAGATATTCATCAATGACAACAGTCATTATCATTGACTGAGTACTTATTCTGTATCAAAAAAAATTCCTAGGTGTTTTATATATATATTCTCATTTAATCTGCAAAATAATCCCATGAAGTATAGATATTGTTCTCATTCCTTTACACAAAAAAGGTAAATAAGTTCTATAAAATGTGACATATTCAAGGTCATACAATTTGTAAAGTATATTCAATAGTAGGTGAATGTTATTCCAAAGGCTATGTTTTTAATTAATAGTCCTACACGGTAAGAGGGTATTTTCATACCTTCATGGCAAAGAAAAAATTATTCATTAGAAATCTCTTGGTTGAAAATTTTTAATGCTTAAAACAACCTCAGGTAAGCTTTGGCAAGTTAAATGTGGAATAAGCACCAGATTCAGGATCCCTCTAGTCCCTGGGGGTTTGACATGTGATCCTAGGAAAGTGATTTGGATGACCTGGCCCTCAACTTTAAGGAAACTTGTAAAACAAGTTACTTTCCTCTGTTCTTTTACCTCAAAGCACTTCATGAGGTCAATCATCTATGCTGACACAAGGATCCTTTCCAAGCATAAACCCAGCCAAAGGTTTCAATCTCTTCTCTCACCAATTTTCTTTTTAATTAACAGTTTTCCATGAAAGTTATCACTTAACAGTCAAATAACTTCCCAGCATGTGCTATTTGTACAGTCATGCCGTACTCAAAGAGAAATATTTAGAAAGAGGTATAAGGCACCAAACTTGCCCTGGAGAACCTGTCTCCAAGACTGGACACTTATAAGTTATATGAAACAAAAGCACAAAAAGATCTGGTAGATCTATATAGTACCAAACTCTAAGATACACATTAGAGATACTAACATCAGTGAAGATTAGAAATGCTGAGATCCCCAAAACAAAGTAGAATTTTAAAACATACATATATGAGAGACAGACAGACAAACAAGACAGACAGACACATCCTTTTGTAGAAAAGGAAAAGGATCCACTCAAAAACACTGTGGGAACAAAGGATGCAAAGTACATAGATTTAGGGGCCAGGGAGATGGCTCAGTGCTTCCCTGGCAAGTGTTCCCTGGCAAGTGCAAAGGTCTGAGTTCAATCCCCGGTTCCGCAAAAAAAAAATAAATTAAATTAAATAAATAAACAAAGTACATAGAGTAATGTACAGAATGGGTGGGACAAAGGAGGCCAATAAAACTGTTCGTAGGCCCCATGACTAAGTGTTGGGAATGGAGATAGGAGCCAGATCTCAGAAGACTTGAATGCTTGGCATATAAGTTGGACTTGGAGTAGGATCAAAAAAGAGTGAGCCAGATGACCTGGTGAACATATGAAGCACACAATTTGGATTTCTTGTCTCCTTCTGCCTCCAGCAGAGGAAAACCAAAAGAAATGCAACCAGTTAAACAAGAATCATACACATCAGATATTTCAGCCAAGAGCACCATTCTTCTAAAAAGGAGTAGACTTTCTTGGGGTCAGTGCTCAGAAGGGCTCCAATAGCTGCTGGAAGCCTTCTAGCCCCAATATTCCATTGATCAAACAATAGTCTTGGTATATCTCCATCACAACACCCTTGGCTCCATGAGTTCCTAGACCAGTGAGAAAAGATAAGGACACTATTTACCTCTGTTGCAAGGCCTTTCAATGTTCAATGGCCCAAGAGGGCATACACAGTTCAGTGTGAAGCTCCAGTTGTGAAGAATACTGAGAAAGGGGCTGCACAGGCAGCACACTGTCTGCAAAGTCCCAGACTCCTCCTGTGGGCATGACATGAAGAAGTGCAGTCTCCAGGGCTTCTTTCAACAGGAAGACAGATGACACCCAACAATCATGCCAGTTCCAATAAGGGCTACATAGTTAATGATATAATTCTACCCCCATGAGATGCAGTCAGAATCACCAATGCAAAGAAAAGTGTTCCTTAAGGTGTTCTCTAGATAGCACTTAGTTCAGGTCATTCTCATTTAAATAGCCGGTAACTGTGGGATCTTCCCCTACATGCTACACTGCCCTGGCCTGATATTTCCCTGCAGTCTTCCCTGTTCAAGAAAAATTCTAAGTATGGTCTCTATAAGTACAAACCCACAGTCCACAGATAGACATCTGACCCACCCCATGACTGCACTGAGCACCTTCACTATGGAAAGGTCAGCATCTAAAATAATTTAATACTCCGTATGCATGTGTCTGGCAGAAAATAAACCCAGGCTAGTCAGTTCCTACTAAACACAAGTACTTAAAAATCCCTCCTGCTGATTCCAATTTCTTAAGGAATCCCAAATGGAAGAAGAGTTCCTTTAAAACACACATCTTATAGTACCTATCACTTACAAACTTTTTGATAGAGATAAAACTTGATTTAGTGGAAGCGGCATCTAACTTTGTTTCTCCCCCTCAACTTTGAACATGTTTATTTGGGGGGTGTGAGCATATGTTCTCTCTCTCTCACACACACACACAAACAAACACACACACACACACACACACACACACACATATAGTTTTTAGGAAAGCCATCAGCATGAAATGCCTCCTAAAGATTTGGGCTCTTCAGTATGAAAAATGCAAATGCTCTATGCTAAACAGGCACTGCTATGACATAAACACCCCCAACTAACTAACAACAACAACAACAAAAACACACCTGGGGGAAAGAAGCCAGGTAAGGGAAACGTCTCCTTAAAATAGCCTGAGGAAGGTAATCCTGAGTCCACCAGTGCCGAAACTACTCCCCAGCATCAGCCAGGAAGTCCCTTCTTCCAGTGTGCTCCACTGCCCAACAAACCTAAAGCTTCCTTTGTGGAAACCAGATCTCTGGAGCTTTGAGCCCTGGAAGAGGTGCGTTTGGAAAAGGTCTTCCCTACTCTGACTGCAGCCCTTTGGGATCTATCAGTGGCCAGGCTTTCCAACACTCCCCAGTAAATGCAAATACAAAAGCTGGTAGCTGCACCACAAGCACAGATTTCCACGCGCGCGCGCGTGCAGTTTCGCGCGTGTGCGCGCGCACGCGCGCGCCCACACACACATACAACATACACTTACACATACATACATACCTTTCACTCTCCATTGTGGGAGGCCCAGTAGGGGTGATAGCCGCTGGAGTGTGTATGCACCCGGGAATCCTAGCTCTTATCTGGATTCTCCTGGCAGTCTAGCAGGAGATCTGATCAGCAACTGTGATTCAGCATGGCTGCAACTGAAGCCGCCTCCCTCTGGATCCTCCTTCCTCTGACTGAACTCCCGGCAGCTTCTACCGCAGAAGCAGCAGCAGTAGAAAATGTCTTACCCAGAGCTCCCTGCAGCCCTTTCAGCTGCTAAAAGCAGCAATCCACTTGCTCCCCCTCCCCCGCAGGCTCCTGCTCCTCCGTCTCCTAGGAACAGCGACAGCTTCAGTGCCCCAAGTGCGGTGCCACCTTTCCAGCTGCCTGTGCATCTGCCCAGGCATTCCAAGCCGGGGCAACTTGCCCATCCCCGGGGCTCCTGCCTCCCCTGCCTACACTGCAAAGAATCAGGCCAGTTCCTCACTAGCCTGGGAAATACTTGCCCCCTTCCCCGCCTCTCCCTACAGGCTGAGTCTACCATCCTAGTCAGATTGCTGGAATGAGGAGGCCCCTCTGTGGCCTGCAGTGGAGTTTATCCACCAGGGAAAATGCATTTGTGGGTCACAACTCATATTCCAATTTCTTCTCCTAAACTCTATTGTAGCTCTTAAAAGTCTGAAAGGTGTAAAGAAATTAGGGGGCAAGAGCCTAATAGAACAGAGAAGAGCACAAAGAAATTTAAAAGAACTTAGAAAAAAAATAATTAGAAAAATTGGTGAAATTGATATCAAGCCATCACAATGAATACTGCATATGCATATTACCACACTAATAAACCACCATTCCCATAGCAAAGCCCTAAAACATCTTCCTAAATTGTTTTAAAGCTCATTTAAACTGGCTCCAACTACTGTCCTTCTTGATTTTCATCTCCTGCTAAATCTCTTATGTCCTGCAATATTCAGACGCTGAGCTTCCATTTAGTCTCATTTAACTTGCCACCTGAAATGCCTTCTCCAATTTCAATCCTGGAATCTTTCTGGAAGGGTAGTCAAATCCCTGGTCTTCATAAAATTTCTCCTAATCCTACCTACAAACAGTCACCTCCAACAGTAACTACAAAATATATTGTTCTGTTCATCTCATACCTAATATATTGTCATGGGCAATTCATTGTTTATCTCTTCCATACTAGAATGTAACCTTGTGAAAGGCAAAGAGCCAGTTTGTGTCTCTAGCCAGAACCTAAGAGGCCTAAAAGTAATGGGCAATTAGCTACAAAAGGTAGGCCCAGAAGCTTGATGTCTCAGGATAATTAGATATGAGCATCTCTATTCTAGGACACCTTGGTGCTATGCAGTATGTGGTTTTTCAGGCTCTGCCCTAGCAGATGGTGGCTGAGTGGCCTTTACTCAGCGAGCTCTCTAGAGTCCCTTTCAGCTCTAAAATCTAAGTATTCTGGGAGGCTCAGACAATTGGATTGTAAGTTCTAACCCAGCTGGGCAACCTAAGCAACTCAGTAAAACCCTGTCTCAAAAGTAAAAATAAATAACTTTTAAAAGGTTTCAGAAAATGGGATGCAACTCAGTGCAAAGGTCCTTGTTTCAATCCCTAGTATCACAATTCAAAAGTATATACATTTGATTCCTAAAAGGTTTCAAATGTCTCATTTATTTTTTCTCAGCATAATTTATGTGAGTTTTAAAGAAGTACTGGCCTGAGTCTAATGGTTTGTGAGGAACTTGGGAGAGTATAACAAGATGTTTGTGAAAGAATGAGAGTTAATACTATCATTATTATAATTTTGACCTGTTAAATTTCTTCACTTGGGACAGGGAGATGGCTCACTGGAATAAGCACTTCCCTGGCAAGCGCAAGGGCCTGAGTTCAATCTGTGGTTCCACCAAAATAAAAAAATAAATTATTCACTGTTATAGAGCCCTGAAAACATACAGTGGAGAAAAGAACACTGAGGTAACAAATGAAAAGTAAATGTACATAAATTTTACATAATCTCCTAAACTCAAAGATAGGGTGGTAACTCAAAGATTACTTTCCCTAACACCTTTCTTTACTCTTTCTCAAATAAGAGGACTAATTTTTTTCATAGCCTACAGTCCTGCATCTTCACTTTTTACTTCCACGACAATAGTCCTCATAATTTTCTCCCTTTGTTCCTTCCTCTGTTAATCAGTTATGTGGTTCTATTCCAGGTATTTCCTCTTGAGATCACTCACAGGGACCATGAGAAGCAAAACGTCACAAATAAGGAAGCTGCATCCCAGAATCCATGCCAGAGTGCAGCTCTCCACCAGGAAGCAGCTGGCTGATTCGAGGGATAAGAGCATGAGATGACTTGTCTTTTGTACATACTTTCATTCACATCTTCAGGAAAGGGGAAAACGTGTTGTCTAAAAGAAGAAAAAAGTTCAGGAGAGGGAATACTTAAGATGGAGCATATTTCAAAATATGTTAGAGCCAACATTAAAAAAAATCTACATGATTTCCTTTGAAACCTACTTTTGTCATACTAACACTATAGTGTGTCAAAATCATATCACTACTGCCTGCCACCTATGTGCCACTTACCTCTGTCTTTGGTTGAGAACAGAAACTCATAGAAAGCCATGAGGGAGAGGGGAAAGAATCCAGCAAGGAAAAAAAAAAAAAAAGCAGAATTGAAAGTCAAAAATTCCTGGCCTCCTGGCTCAAATCTTCTCTGGATCCACAGCTACATTTTTTTAAAATTTTATTTTGAGAAACAAATAGCAATGAGACAATTTCAAAACTGATTAATAGGACAGTTTCAATAATTAATACATTGTACATTGTTATCTTCTTAGTGGTTTTCAATAGTACAATAAGCAGATAAGGTATCCTGTCCAAACACTTAATAGTACAAATCTTTCTACTCACTGAATTAAACAAGATAGCTGTACATCTATCCTGACTATTCTGTATATACAAATACAAAATGGTCCTTCCTCTGTATTCCCTTTTTTTGTTTAGTCCCATCAGAGATGGGTATTCCATTGGCCATCTAAATACTATAGGTAGCTGGGCGTGGTGGTGCAGGCCTGTAATCCCAGCACTCGGGAGGCTGAGGCAGGAGGATTGTTGTGAGTTCGAGACCAGCCTGAGCTACAAAGTGAGCTTAAGGCCAGCCTGAACTGCACAGTGAGACCCTGTCTCAAAAAGATAAATAAATAAATAAATAAATAAATAAATAAATACTATAGGTGTATGAATTCAGCAAAACAATCCAACACAGTCCAGCAGTCCACAATAGTGAGTTATCTGCAGAAGTTGTTGACTTGAGCCTTTCACAGCTCAGCATATTAATACGGCTTTACTTTATATACCTTGTTTTTATACTTTTCTGCTGGATGGTTAACACCAAGATAAAGCAAGACCTATATAATAAGAATTGTAACTTTTATATCTGATAAGGTCAGTCACATACCCTCAGGGTTTATCCTTTAACCCCGTACCACACTTTGTAGATCCTTTGCCAATTTCAGCCTTGTGGATGAGTCACAGCCATTGCTTGACCAATTTGCTGTGAAAGCATGAAAGTTTTCTCTCCATGTGACTCTCCTTAGGCACACTCTACACCGTAATCACTTTCCTCTGTGGCCCCATAATCTCCTTGATCAGAAAATTTGGGACACAATTGACTTACATGATGTTACAGTACAGGTTCTCCTATGTCTTGAGTCTTCACTGAGCTTGAAAGGCTAGGGCCAAAATGTTGGCTGACCTTGTAGCCCTTCCTTTTCTCTAATTTTTGATCTGCAAACTTAGGTTATTAACCTCCAGAAGAGAAGCTGATTATTACCCTGCAACATATGCATTTTAGTTTACCCAGTATGTGTAAGTATCAATCATCTTAGGCATAACATGGAACAAGTATTTTCCATCAAGTATTGATATGTTAAACTTTAAGTCCCTAAAGAATATAAATAAAATAATTTTTTAAATAGGAATAAACACATATTTTTACACAGAAATTTAGAAATCTAACCACACAGCTACATTTTACATTTTTTACCTTACCCAAATGTTCTCTGGGCCAGAGCCCAAACCTGTTCATTAGAGGCTAATTTTCTAACTGGATATGAAATTAAGAATTGCTATTAGTTCACGTAAAAGAGATTGGAGAAACCCAAGTGGTGTGTGTGTGTGTGTGTGTGTGTGTGTGTCCCCAATGAAAGGCCCCAGCTTTGCACTGCCCAGGAGCAGAACCCACCCCAGGGCCTAGTTCCCACCCACCTCTCAGACTCCTCTGCATATTACCAAGTCTGTCCAGTGACCCCAGATCTCTATTTCAAAACAACTTATCTAGCTATCTATATCAATTTTGTTCAGAATCCTTCATCTGTTACATTATCTGGGAAGACCTCATGTTAGAGGGAGAACTTTTTTACACAGGGCTTGGTCTACAAATTTTTGTCTTTCATATTCCACCTCAGCATAGGAATCCAGTAAAACAGAGTTTATTTGAAAAATAAAGCAATCATTTTTCTTTTAAGAGCACTTTACTTTTTTCTTGGCCTTTATCACCTTCTCTAAGACTTCAGTTTCTCAGGTTTACAACCAGCGTATTATAGTGTTGTGCTCCCATATCTAGTGCATGAGAACCATGAACCATCTACTCAGCTGGTTGAAAATACAGGCATCAGGAAATTAAAAGGCACCAGGAAACTTTTTAGAGTTATGGAAATATTTCATATCTTGACTGTGACAGTACTTACATGACTGCATACAACTACTATGTTTTCAAACTACACATTTAAATAATAAACTGATAGGTTCTGGCCCTTGTATGAATTGCTAAAATCATCATGGTGGTCATCTAATATGGCTGAAGCCCTTAAAACAAAGCCCATCTTCCCCAAGACCACCTCCCCTCCTTCTTCTCCAACTCAGCCCAGGATACAATTTCCTTTTACCCTTCCTTCCATCTCAGGGAAGACCCACAATTTGTTTCCTCAGGTATATCTAGACATCACCTTCAAACTCCACCCCTGGCAAAGGCCATAAAAGCCTCAGCCTCCTTTTGTTCCAATTGAGAGAATTCCCTCCTTCCTCACATTCTCTCCATGTTGTCCAAGATAATAAAGCCCCTTTCTCTTTTTTCTTCTGTTTTTCTGCTACACAGTACACCTGAAAAAAACCTATCATGAACTTTATGTAAATTGTGCCTCAATTAATGTAGAAACCCCCAAAAAACACTTCATGGTCTACCTCATATCTGTAGAATCTAACCAAACCCAGGAATTTTAATGCACTTCATAGGTGACCGTTATACACAATTGAATGCAAAGACCACATAGAACCATGAAAAAAGCAGTTAGAATCACAGGGCAGAGTCCAAACATACTTACTAGAAATATAACCCTAGGCAAATTACCTTACAAGTCTCAATTTTTTCCTGTAAATAAATAAATAAATAATAATTACTTCCCAGGGTTGTTAGGTTTAAATGTGAAAGAATGGAAAGCATTTAGCAGAAAACTGCAATTAAGCAGTACAGAACTATTAGGAGCCAGTCTTCATTGTTTATGTGAAGGCTATACCAGTGGTACATTAAAACTCTATGAAACATTGGAGTCTTCAAATCAAGAAAACAGTTCCAGGGAAGGACATTTCCTGAAGCCAGTCCCATCTCCAAAGGTCACTATTCCCATCAAATCAGTAAGCTAAATAAAGGCCCCTATACCTTTACCACCAAGACTTCCTCTCAGTTTCTAAACTCTCCAACTGTTTGGTGGCCTGAAAAAGCCAGGCAAAAAATGAAATGTTTCTCGATACCTACTCTTCCCAGAGATGAAATGTCATTGTTGTTTTACATTTTTCTAATGACTAGTAATATTGAACACTTTTCATGTATTTATTGGCTGTACTTCATCTGAGAAGTATCTTTTCAAATGCTCATTTTTGGACGGACTCTTTAAATTTGTGGTAGGCTCTAACTCTTTAGTTCTTTATATATTTCAGGTAACAGTCCTGCTTGAGAACTAATTGGTCATTTTTTCCCCATTCTGTAGGCTGTCTCTTCACTGTTGGTGTTTTTGCTGTGCAGAATCTCTATTTGGTTTTGGTTTTTTGACACAGGGTCTATGTAACTCAGCCAGGCCTTGAACTCATTCAAGCAATCCTCCCGTCTCAGCCCTACCCCCCAAGTGCCAAGACTACAGGCATGTGCTACCATGCTCAGTTTATGCTGAATCTTTTCAATCTGATGTGACTCCACTTGTTGATTCTTTGTATTATTTCTTATACAATGGAGATTTTGTTCAGATAGTCTTTTCCTTCACCTAAGTCATTAAGTTTTACCTATTTTCTTCCAATAGATTTAGTATTTAATAGTTATCTTTGATCCATGTTTAGTTAGTGCATTATGAGACCTATGGTCTAGAGTCAACCACTGTCATAAGGACAGCCAGTCTTCCCAGCACTATTTGTTGACAAACAAAGCTATTTGGCCCCTTTGTCAAATATAACTGAGTATGCCTGAAGGTGTTTCAGCATCCTCCATTGTCTACAAGTGTGGTTTTGCCAATATCATGCCATTCATATCACTGTAGCTTTGTAGTATAACCCTGAAGTCTGGGATTGTCATGTCCCTTACCTTGTTCTTGTTGCCAAGAATTGCTTTTGCTATTCTAGGTCTCTCCTACCTCCACATAAATCATACTATTGTTTGCTCTAGTTCTGTGAGCAATGCTGTTTTGATTGGGATTGCATTAAATCTGCCTATCCAGAAACAGGAGTATCTTTTCATTTCCTGTGTTACGGTTTGGGTTTTTGCAAGATGAACAATATAGCACAGGACACATTTTCTTATGGTATTTTATAATGAATCACCCAAGAATAACATACTACAAGTGCAGGAAATCTATCCACACCCTAAATAATAATTAATCCAGCTGAGGGCCAATAGCAATGTCTCCCAGAAGTCCAACTGGAGGCCTAGAGCCCACAACAAAGTCTCATGCAGGTTGACTTTGCAGATCTGAGCTGGAAAGGCCCAAAGATCAGTGGTAGAAACTAGGATGTCTATGCCAGTGGGATGAAGGATCTGTGCTAGCAAGCTGAGTGATCTAAACTGGAGCTAGGAAGCAGTGCTCAAGGTAAGCACCAGAACTCCCCCAAAAGTACCATAGCCATCCTCAAAAACAGTGATATCCTGAGCTCGTCCAGCAATGAGGAAAGCTGAGTTCCTATCAGGAAAGCCAATATGACAAGCTTCACGAGGCTGAGCAGTACACCATCTTCCCCTCTGGAGCCAGAAATCGATGCTCAAGATGAGGACTCACACTTCTCCAAATTCATCAGGAAAGCCAGCATGGCAAGGTCCTGCAGAACAGCCCAAAAGAACTAGCTGCTTCCAACAGCTTCTTGGAATGGCATCCCCATGAGCATTTTGGCAGCTTCTCCTGTTCTGCCTTTATGCTGCTGGCAAAAACACTCAGGTGGGCCTTCCACACTTAGCACCACACTAGTTTAATTAAGCTGGGTGTAACAAGTTGACAACCAGTTAGCTAGCCACTGCATCCTGATACCATCGTCCATCCCCTTTTTCAGTATTATAGGTGGGAGGGAGAAAAAAAGAATCCTCCATTACTGGTGGGAGTGTACGCAGGTATTACCACTATGGAAATCAGTATGGAGATTAAAAAAAAATAGAAATCCCATTTGATCCAGCTATGCCCCCTCTTCACAAGTTACAGTCATCATACGACAATGATACATTCATACCCATGGTTATAGCAGCACAATTTATAATAACTAAATCTTGGAAACAGCCCATATGCCCATTAACAGATAAACAGATAAAGAAAATGTGGTATTTATATACAGAGTACTAATCTGCCATAAAGAAGGATACACTTGAGGCATTTTAAGGTAAATGGATGTAACTGGAGACCATAAGTTCAAATGAAGTAAATTTAAATATCACAGTTTCTCTTATACAAGAAACACAAAGAATAAACAAGGGAAAAAAGTTACTAGGAAGTAAGAAAATCTTTTTTTTTTTTTTTGTCTTTTTGAGACAGGGTTTCACTATGCGGTTCAGGCTGGCCTTAAACTCACTTTGTAGCTCAGGCTGGTCTCGAACTCACAACAATCCTCCTGTCTCAGCCTCCCAAGTGCTGGGATTACAGGCATGCGCCACCACGCCCGGCTCAAGAAAATCATTTTCAAATGGGAAGGGGAACAAGTGATAGAGGAAGGGGAACACAATGGAGGAAGGGGAACAAGTGATGGAAGTAGGGGAGGAAAAAGGAAAAGGAATTTTCTTAAAAAGTTGGAAAAAAAATGGAACCAGCTTTTGCAAATGGAGAGAAGCAGCAGGGAGGATGGGAAAGAAAGGAGACAAAAAAAGAATTAAGAAGTGTTACATATATGTGCAAGCTTTCCCACAA
Source organism: Ctenomys sociabilis (assembly GCA_004027165.1). Classification (NCBI taxonomy): domain Eukaryota; kingdom Metazoa; phylum Chordata; class Mammalia; order Rodentia; family Ctenomyidae; genus Ctenomys; species Ctenomys sociabilis. The sequence continues at coordinate 22,873 of PVKA01004742.1, read as the reverse complement.
TGGATGTGATTATTCTGTGCTAGAAACATGTACTACTAAAACAAAAAGGCAAAAATGAAAAGGAACTTCAGCCTCCCCCATCCCCCAAAATCAGAAAGCAAATAAAAGAGCACCTTATCCAGAAGAATACCTGGCTTCTCTTATGACTTTTGCACCAAGGGTGAAAAACCCATGCCTAAAGAGATTCAAAAGTAATCACCCATAGTGCTTGTGTGGCACTTTTATTCTTACGACATGCTTCCCTCCCATAATCTTTGATTAAAGGCAATATCCCCCAAATAGTAACTAAAGCTTCCATTCCCTATTTCTTCTAGGTCAGGTCTTCAAATTCACTTACTATGTACCACACTCTCATTTAATGCTTACAACCCTGTGAGGATTATAACTGTAAGCAAACTGAGGTCCTGAGGGTTAAACTTCAGTAAAGCCCCATAGGCAGTAGGTGACAAAGCTGCTATTTGAACTCAGGCCTAACTTCAGAGTCCACTCTTAGCAACTGCACACGGCCCCATCTTATTACGTCTATTTGAGATAACCTGATTGAAAGGGAGACCCAAAGCATCTGGCTCAAGATTAGAGACCCTAGCTAGGCATGGACCCAAACCCTTAGATGCCTGGCCTAATCTCCTTTCCACCTCACTCCTACATGAGGAACATTATTTGAACCCCTAAAGATATTGCAGGCAAAATGGTAACCAAAGCTCCCAAACATCTACCATAATACTGGTCACCTAGACAGACCAAACAGGCCTAGCAAGAGTGCTCTTTAGGAAGACTAGAGGAAGACAGTCAAGAGAATCACCAAACCTCCAACAACAGCATGAAAGGGCCTTCAACCTGTATACTGCAATCACTCAGAGAACCTCTATCTTGAATCTGCAACCCACAGGCTGGTGCCCTCTACTGGCAAGCACACGTCTTCGAAGGAAAAGGGAAAAATTAATTTTCACACCAGGTTTAGGAACGTAAAAATAAATGAATTAATGAAATCTTGCTTCTTTCACATTCTATGCAAGACTGACCATTAATTTTTACAACTTTTCCATATATGCATGCAACTTTAACTGCGTTGATTCTATCATCTATCTGCTGCCTTTGACTCATGTCCTTTGGTTCTTTCTGGGTACAAAAAAAAAAACAAAAAAAAAAAAACTGGGTTTACATAAAAATATAGATGACAGCCCAAAAGTGAAGAAAACAATGAGGAGCTGGCTGTGGTGCCACACACTTATAATCTCAGCACTCAGGAAGCTGAGGCAGAACTGCCAACAACTTCAAGGCCAGCCTGAGCTATCTGGGGAGACCTCATCTCAAAACAAATAAACAAGTCGGGCGTGGTGGTGCATGCCTATAATCCCAGCACTTGGGAAGCTGAGGCAGGAGGATTGTTGTGAGTTCGAGACCAGCCTGAGCTACAAAGTGAGCTTATAGTCAGCTTGAACTGCATAGTGAGACCCTGTCTCAAAAAGACAAAAAAAAAAAATAGCTGGAGAGATAATTTAGTAGAATAAGCGCTTGCCTGGCAAGCGCAAGGGCCTGAATTCAATCCCCAGTTGCACCAGAAATAAAAAAACAACAACAAATAAACAAAATACAATAATAATGATGTGTGTATGTAACCAGGTCTGCACAACTAGCAAGACCAAGTCTGCACAACTACCAAGTACATAATTAAGGTACTTGCTTACAGACATGTAAAACCCATACACGTTCTAGTAATGCTTTGTACAACAGCATGCTTATATTTTAGTCATCTCATTGAATAACTTATCTATGCAACAAGATGTACAAGAGCATTTCTAATTGTGACTATTTGCAACTAATTTCACTCATTTCATTTAAATTTTTGAAGGTATAACTTTTAATCCTACTTTAATATACTTTCACACATTAATATATTTTATTATTATAGTAAAATATACATAAAATTTGCCATTTTAACCACTTTTATTATGATTAAGGACATTTAAATAGAGGTGTAACCATTGACACAATCCATTTCCAAACTTTATCATTCCCAAAACAGCTCTCCTTAAATAGTGTCCCTTTATTGCTTCTTCCTGCCAACCTGTTTATACATTTGGTTGGTTGTTTTAACCAAAGAGCTTTATACATGTTAGATCTATTCTCTACCACTGAGCTACATTCCCAGCCTTATCTATTTCTATGTCTAGGAATCTGTATGTCCTCATGTAAATGTAATCAATCAAAAATTGGTCACTTTAAGGGCAGGCCAAATAGCTCAATGGATTAAAGCAATCCCTGGTGTGCTAAGACATGCTGGCCCACCCCCAGTACATGCTGAGCTGGCAATTGAGAATGTGCATGCCTGTAATCCCAGCTCTTGGGAGGCTCAACACAGGCAGATCACTGAGAGTCCAATCTATGCAGTCAGATCATGTAGAACCTTGCTAAAATAAAAAAATAAAAAATTGGTCATTTGAAGAATGGATAAAGAATGTGGCCTTTACACACAATGGAACAGTATTCTACCTTTGAAGATAAACCTGAGACATCTGTAAAAAAAAAACAAATGCATTTTGAGCACATAATTCCAAGTGTTAAAAAAAAAAATAAATCAGACACAAGAGTTTAAGTATCACATGGTATCATTTCTCTCGGCCTTTTGGCTAAGATAAAGTGTAGTATCTGTTATCAGTTTAAATATCATGTGCTGCCAGGAAGATAGTTCAGTGGCATAATGCCTGCCTAGCAAGCATGAGGTCATAAGTTCAATTCACGGTTTCTCTTGTGAGAACAAATTAAAGAAAAAATAAAAAGGTATGTAACAGGAAGTAGCTAACAAATTTTTCTCAAGTGGAAAGAGAAACAAAAGTTGGAGGGAAGAAAAAGGTAGGAGGGAAAGGGGATGTATTATGCACCTGTACCAACTCCGCAAAAGGTATATAAATATTGGGGCTGGGGAGATGGCTCAAAGCTATGAGTGTTTCCCTGGCAAGCGCAAGGGCCTGTATATAAATATTATGTGTTGCAAATAAGTACTAATAAAAAATGGACTAATAGCCGGGCATGGTGGCGCATGCCTGTGATCCCAGCACTCGGGAGGCTGAGGCAGGAGAATTGTTGTGAGTTGGAGACCAGCCTGAACTACAAAGTGAGCTCGAGGCCAGCCTGAACTGCATAGTGAGACCCTGTCTCAAAAAGACCGAAAAAAAAAAAAAAAAAAAAGGACTAATAAAAAATTGATTATTTTGTGTCTGGCTGATTACACGCAGCAAATCTTATTTTCAAAGTTCATTCATGTTGGAGTACACACCAGAATTTCATTCCTTCTTATATATAACATTCCATAGTACATGTATACCACATTTTGTTTCTCCTTCACCTGTTGATGGACAATAGGCTGATATTTCACCTATGGACAGAGTACAATTTAGTCAATACTTCCCTAATATTTGACATGTGGTTTCCAATTTCATTATAGTTATGATGATCATCTTTATTGAACGACTTTTCCTTTCAGGATGTTTTCTTGGGATAAATTCCTAATAATGGAAGAACTGTGGGAACACTCCCTAAATCTAAGTGCCCAGATAGGGGCCAACACGAGTACAGCCTCAAAAAACATAGCACAAGTTTTTCTGCATAACACAAACTGAAGATTTATTATGGTTAAAAACAAATCTTTCAAAACAAGCAAACCACATACCTATGGTAGAATTGAAGACTGTAGGTCTGAAGATTTAAGCCAAATAGTTTCAAGTGCTTTTTTCATAAATTCTCATGGAAAGTAGGTGTACCAAATAGTAAATGAGAAAATGCCAGCTTTTAAAATTCAAATGAGGGCTGGGGATATAGCTCAGGGGCATAGTGCCTGACTGCCATGTGTGAGTCCTAATCCTAGAACTTCAAAAATAAAATTCAAATCAGAATATTTCTGTTCAAAATCCTGGAATGACTTAACACTCACTTAGCAATAGCCAAGTTCTTGCAACAGCCTACAAATCTTCACATAGTCTGACCCCTCTCTGACCTAATCGATGGGCTGCTCCTTTTTTCTTCTCACATCTATAGCAATCCTAAACAATTTGATGTTCTTAAAAGGCAGGCACCACCTTACCAGGGCTTTTGCTCTTCCTCTAAATATCTACCTTATGCTCATTCACCTTGGCTCTAATGTCATTTTCAAAGAGGCTGACTCACACCATCACATTTTAAACTGCACAAATACCCTGCCTGCCTTCAAGGATCCCCCTCTTCAACCTAATTTTTATACTACCACCTTATAACCTATCATATAATTTATTGCATTGTCTGTTTCTCCCCAAACATATAAGGGTGTAGATTTTTACCTCTTTTATTTTCTGCCATATTGTCAGTGGAATTATCAAGCAGAAAAGTTAACAATTTTTAACCTGATGTGGCAAGAAACAGGAAGACTCTGTAACTTCAGAAAATGAAGGATGACACGATAGGTAAGATATACATACAGTAACCTAGTTGTAACGGCTAGGTCAAGTTTGGTGATTCCTAGGAGATCAAGCCATTTATAATATGGAAAAGATTAAACAAATTTCTCTAAAAAAGAGAACAATACATGATTTATGAATACCATCACTGAAGTTTTACAAAAGGAATGATTTACAAGATGTGAGCTGAAATGCCAGAAAGTATTCCCTTAAGGAGTATAAAATATTAAATCAGAAGCATCAAAAGGCACCTGTCATATGACACCAAATTAGCAAGTAGCCAATAAAAGAGTCTTTTTTTTTTGGTCTTTTTGAGACAGGGTCTCACTATGCAGTTCAGGCTGGCCTTAAGCTCACTTTGTAGCTCAGGCTGGTCTCGAACTCACAACAATCCTCCTGCCTCAGCCTCCCGAGTGCTGGGATTACAGGCCTGCGCCACCACGCCCGGCAAAGAGAGGAGTCTTAATTTCGATTAGGGAACATATACTCAGTGACAACTGGATGAGCAAGTTTAGATGGTGTGAAGAGATTGAGATAGCATCACATAACTGAGAGAAGAGATATATTACTTCAAAAGAAACTGATTTCCAACCAGAATCCAAGATATGGGAAGAGAGCAGCCATGTTTGTTTTGTGCAAAAATGAATAAATACCTAATGAAAGGATCACGAACCATGAGAAGTAGGCACAATTTAAATGTCACAAGTTTACATTAGCAACTATTAGGAGGTAATTACATTAATTTATTTCAGGTTGTGCTTTAAGTAGCACGTAGAGCAGTAAAAGGACCAAAGGAGTCAGTAAGGATCCACATGAGCAGGGAATACAGCAGTTAAGAAGACTGTCTCACAAAGACATTTTTCTGGGGTAAGAGACATGGCTCAGTAGAACAAGCACTTCCCTGGCAAGCACAAGGGCCTGAGTTCAATCCCTGGTTCTGCCAAAAAAAAAAAAAAGACATCTTTCTGAATCCTTTCTCCTGTTAAAGATTCAAACCACCTATATTCAACTAAAAGATAAAAAATAGGTGGAGAAAATGATACCCATTGTCCTTTCTAGCCTTCCTAGTTTAACAGTTCTTTTAAAATTATCAGCCTTCAAATACCTTTCTAAAATGCTTTATCTAATTTAAAGTGTTACTTAAGAAGAATATGAAGTTATTTCAAAAGCAGTTCCAACTGTAAAAGTTTACTTTTTCCAAACTACAACTGGGCTTTTTTCTTTGGAATAAGCAACAAATTCTATTTTCAAAGTAAAACCTTCCACAAATTATACACAGTAAGACTTAACTTTAGGTACCAAAAACACCCAAGATATGCTCAACTCAAATCCAATGTAAGGATCATTATTCATGCCTATTTATTACTTTTTAACCAATCCACTTCCCAAGTCATGTATTTTTAAAACAAAATTTAGGGACAATATAACCTTTTACCTGTACACTTGGTTTTGTTTTCATCAGGAAGTGGTACAATCTCTGTAAATGTTTTCTAATAAACCATAAAAATTAGCTACTAGCTCAAAACACAGAAAATTTAGTAACAAATATGCTGCTATAATTGAGCTTATTCTCCAAAATATGAAGCACAATCTTTAGAATGATTTATTAATCTACAATATTTCCCATTTACAATTTCAATTAGCCTGTAATTCTATATCAAATACTTTTATGTCCTGCATCCTAGCTTGATTTTACTATTAAAATCCAGCAAAAGCCATAAAATCATACAAAATAATAAAGGACTTCATGATGTAGCAATCTAAGGGAAATAGATGTTGGGAATCCAGAACATCATGTTTTCCATTTCAGCACAAACTGTGAAATGCACTTTGCCACTTTCTCCACATAATCTATTGATCAAAACTACTGTTATCTGTAACATTATCCTTGACTTACATTATACCTTGAAACATTATTTTTAAAACAAAATTTAGGGATAATAAACCTTTTACCTATAAACTTTGTTTATAGGTATGTATAAACCTTGTATATACATTGTAATGTATAAACATTACAGAGATCACTAAGTGGTACAACCTCTACCACTAATGTCTACCTCATGTCCCCCAGGTCTTGTGTTCAGAGGCAGGGCTTTCCAGAATGACTGATGGGGCACTATACTTGTCAGATTCATACACTGAACAATTCCTATCTGAATATGCCATTAGAAGGCAAGGTATAACTAGAGAAGGTAGATCAGGCTGCCCCAAGCTGAGCAGCAGCTTTCCTCTGCCACACCCTTCCACCATACCATTTCTGCTTATAGTGTAGCTTCCAAAATTTGTGAGCCAAACTAAACCTCCTAAGTTATGCATGCCAGCCAGAAAAAGTGACAAGACAACCCATGCTGTGGGAAATATCTGCCAGCTGTTCCTCAGACAAAGGACTAATATCTAGAACATATAAACAACTCAAAAACCCAAGAATCCCCCAACCCCAAATTTAAATTCAATTCAAAAATCGACATCTGAAAGCAAGACAGTTCTCAGATAAAGTAGAAACAGCAAATATATGAAAAAATATTCAACATCACCCACTATTGCAGATACAAATTTAAAACAATGAAATTGCATCTCACTCCATAAAGAAATCAAGCCAGGTGAGGTTGTACACACCTGTAATCTCAGCACCCAGAAAGGGAGGCATGAGGATCTCTTGAGTTCAAGCCCAGCCTGGGCTGCATGAGCATGAGCATGCTCAAGGGTGGCCTACACTATAAAATCAGACTGTCTCAAAAACACACAAAAAGAAATTAACAAGTAACAAATGATGGCAAGTGTATGGAGAACAAGGAACTTTTCTCCATTGCTGTTGAGTGTAGACTGGTGTAACCACTGTGAAAATCAGTGTGGATTCCTCAAAAAATGAAAATTAGATTCATTTGACCCAATTATGCTCCTTCTTGGTCTTCCCAAAAGAACTGTGTCATACCACAATATATGGACACCCATGAATACAGCAACAGTTAAAAGCTAAGTCTTGGAAACAGCCCAAATGTCCATGAGCTGAAGATGTAGTTTTTTATATACAAAGGAGTACATTGCCATAAAGGGTAAATTTGAGACATTTCTACCAAATGGATGCACCTTGACATCATACTCGTAAGTGAAATAAATTGGACACTTATTTCAGTATCATAATGTCTGCTGTGAGAAGCTGCAAAAGACCAAAATGTATAATGGATAGCAGTGAATGGGAAGAAAATGTTCGAATGAGAAAGGGAACAAGGGATGGGGAAGGGGAAAAAGGAAAGAATGGACAAAAAAAAAAAAAAAAAAAAGACTGGAAACAAACATTTATAAATGAGGGAAGCAGGGAGGGAAGAGGAATGAGAAAAAATCCAAGTTATACTATGTATGAGTACAAATTCACTATTACGAATGTTATCATTATGTGTAACTAAAATGTAACAATGCCAAACAGTTGTAGGTACCAGGTATTTTATCCTAGTGAAGACAAAGCGACTAGTATCTACAAAGTCACTACTGCTCATATTCATATCTGAAACACCTACACCGCCTTAATTATTTAAATCCCCACCCCCAAAATTGTGGGTACCTTGACAGGAGTTAAGTCCTTATTCAGCAAAAACTCAATAAATTTTTCTAAATGCCTATTAAGAACAAATCTCAAGGCTCTTCTTGAAGAGCCTGTTAATGACCAAGTGTGACTAAAGTACCAAACCTAAAAGGACCTAAGCAAAGAGAAAATCCATTGATTTATCTAAGCTAAAAAATCTGATCTAAATCCATACTTCAACTAGAAATTCAGATTTTATGTCATTTGCCTCTGTTCCAGAGCAAACTCTTTAGTCTGTTATTTTCTTGAAAAGCCTCCAGTTGGCAATTCATTTAACTAAAGGCAATTCTTACCCTCTGACATATGAATCAGCAATGTCATCCTTAAAGTTTAGGTAGAATAAACTAAAATGAGCAAAAAAAATCAAACAGTGAACAAAAAGTCCCAGTATATTTACAACTGTAATCTCACGTTACTGCAGTTTCTTCAGAAAATAAGACCACTAAGATTTGCTTTTAATGGAGACGAATTGTTTGTATCATTGAAAATGCTTTAAATTAGAATGACAAAGCAAAATTGAAATATTAAGACTATAGAATCCACTATCAGAGAGAGACAAGAAAGGGGGGGAGTGGAGGAAAGCTGGAGAAAATGAGAATAAGCATATCTAGCAATTCCTTGCAGGGATCTCACAGATATCGTGCATTCCTGCACACTGGTACAACAAATGGCTTTAGTCAAATCCTTATCATCTTCCTCCTCCTTGGGTATGTTCTAAGTAGCAACATAAATCCTGCAAAAGGAATTTGAAATTATAACCATAAGAAAACCTAGAAATAGTCTAACCATTAAATTATAGTCTATTGAGGCCAAAAAAGATCATATAGTTGTGAGAGTTCTACACCAGGGTAAAGATGTATCAGATATTAAAACACACTTGTATTATACAGATATTTAAAATGATCTCATTTTTGCTCTAAAAAATGAGTATCCATGCAAATAAGATCTAGAAAAAAACTGGAAAGATGAGTCATCTACAGATTATGAGTTAAGAAAATACTTGTTACAAGATGACTTATTAAAAAGCTTTAAAAATCGTTGGATCTTTCTTATTTGATATTAAGTATTTGCCCTAAGCCTGTAGTTAATAATCAAAGACATCTCTTCATAGAATTACTAAAGACTAAAATAAATGAAATTAAGTTACTACAAAGCACAAAGCAAATATACACATTTTATATTTCTTCAGACAAATGTAGACATGAAAAAAATTGGCAATTATTCTTCAAAACCGGAGAAAACAAAATTGAAGCCCAGTAATACAATGGTATGCAGATTAGTAGTATTACACAATTGAGCTTTGATATTCTGTAGTTGAGTTTATCCTAAGCCTTTAAGACACAAACAAGTGCGCACATTCCTACATATTCTAATTGACACAACAGAACTGCTTCATCCTGTCTAGTACATCCAATTCCTATAGCCTACTCATCAATTAAGTACACACAATAAGAAACATTTACAGGGCCAGGGAGATGGCTCAGTGGAATAAGCACTTCCCTGGCAAGCATAAGGACCTGAGTTCAATTCCCCAGTTCTGAAAAAAAAAAAAAAAAAAAAACTTACAAAGCCAATCATCTCTTCATTATCTATTACAGCCACAAAATGAATCCCTCTTCTATTAAGAGGGCTATTTTAATATATGGCAGACACGCTGTGGAACACTATACAGATTAGGTGTATTTATCTCAATGCCCAAGAATGTTTACATAAAAACAAAAATTTTTACAACTTAATGTAAAACTACAAAAAAAACTGAATATAGAATAGTGATTACAGAGAATAGTTTACCTTTATTGATAGGGTTTTTACTTTTTGTGTAGCTTACAAAATCATTATTGATTCTAATTTACTTAAAAAATGCCAGCCTCAAAAAACAGTAATATTGGAATATCAGAACTTTTTACTAAATTGGAATTTTCTGCAACTTTTAGTGGGATCCCAATGTTATGCAAGATAATGTTTAAAGTAGAAGCTACTTTTGGGGGTGGTAGGTTTAATCTACTCTTTCAAGGTAGTGAAAAAATTTTTAATTTCTACTTTTAATGAAGATGTATAAGACAAGGACATATGAGAGTAACTTGCAGTAATATACTAAAAGGAATTTTATCACCCTGGTTTAGAGTCACCATTGCTGTTTCAAAAGGCCAAAAGAGCTGAAAGGAAAATTTTCCCAATCACTATACCATTAAATTGATAAAGTGTCTAAACAATAACTTTTTTATACTTTAAGAAATACTTTCCCTAATTTTAAGTTATTCTTTTGGGTAAAAAATCTATACACTGTGGAGATGTGGCTGTACTCAAGTTAATACAATACCCTGACCACTTTCAATTATCAAAGTAACAGATTTGCAAAGTCTAATTTAAAATTTAAATTCTCTCAAAACATGAGTACACTTAAAAGGAAAATAAAAGTTAACAAATCAAACACTGTCACATCTGGTTGAGGAAAAGAACCATAAGTGCCAAATTCTCAAACATCTCAATTCTTTAATATTATTTTTTTAAAAACACTGGAATTTATATTCCAAATTACCAACTTATAGGAACAATCAGTATATTCACTAAAACTTTGACAGCATTACAAACCTTAACTATTTGTATTTTAAGAAAATTAAAATTATCACTTTAAAGCCCTTCAATTCCAGGATTTACACTTTAAAAATACTGTAAATACAGAAGCTCCTCTTACTTTGTTAATCTATCCTGTACCACCTGCTTCCATAAACTTAAATTTGAAATAAAATTCACATTCTCATAATAAAAGGATCAAAACAAAAACCAGTTGTTCCCTTACGCAAAAACCCATATACCAAAAATGTTCAGGTAAAACTAACCAGAGAAACCCAGGCAAGGTAAGTATCACTATGCTTTTCCTTTCATTAAACACCAGCCTCAATTATAGAAACCTATTACAGCTAGGGACATAAGTGTGAATATACAAGTAAAGTGGGGCTGCTTTCCTACTTAAGTCCTTTTATGTAAGTTCATTTTCCAACACTGTAAAAGACACTACATAGGGAGCACAAAATGACTGCAACCGTTTTGCAAGATGAATTCCAACTGATCCACATTTCTGTTTATTTCCCCCAAAGGTAAGTAAAAGCCAAGCAGCGAAATACTTAACACAATGAAAGATTTAAGCAAATCCTCAGGTCCTCCCCAAAATTCAGGTCAAATTATCAAGTGAAGCAGCCCACACGTAGTTTGTATAGTACTAAAAGTAAAAAACAAACAAAAACAAAATTAAGTAAACAGCCTAACTTGCACTTAGTATTACTTCAATGTGCAAAAACTTCCACATTTGCCAGAAGGCCACTTAAATATTTGTACAAAGCATTAGCTATCCTTTAAAGTATTACTGTGAACCAATAACCTAGCCTAACAATCTTGACCTCTCCCTTTAAAGTCCTGACAATTAAAAATATTAAGGCAAAAATTAGGCCCCAAGAATTATACAGTAAACAAGGACTATAAAACAAATTGTTAACATTTTTTTACTTTAGAACTCAATCTTTTCAGCAGCTATTATACTTAAGTGTTCAAGTCATTTAACATGAAATCAACTTCAGTTTCAGTAAGTACTCTGAATCACTCAATCATGTAAATAATTGAATTCTTTATTTGTAATATCCATAAACGTTGCTATTCTATATATCTATCCAAGAAGGAAATTTTCCCCTAGTATCAGTTTTTTTATAAACAACAACTTGAATTCTATTGCATGAAAGGGCTACAAATATACATGTTTAACCAAGCAGAATACAGATATTTTGCTTTACAACTTGCACCTAAGTTTATCAGTACACATAGCTGGTTCACTAGGTGTCATAGCAAATTTGGGGCCATTACCCAAGCTATGCATAACAATTTACATTTTTAATACTTATGAAGGGCAAATGTAATAACTATATCCTTGTGAGGCTCATTTCAGTTACAAGTAAATGTGTAACTTAAAGTTTGCACAGATCTTCCATGGCAAACTTCAAAATCTGATGCAATTGTCCTAAACAATTTTAAACCAACTATCTTCAGTTATTCTGCCCTTCTGCCAGTAGACGGTGCTACAAAGGTTGGACTTTCATGAGGATAACAGTTCAGATACAGGAAAAAGAATGTTTTAAACCTGCTCTGGAAGTACAAAAATGCAGTTAAGGGCAAAATATAACCCTTATTTGTGATCAGTACAGACAAACCAATAAGGGATAAAGTAGGCCATCTGAGAATTTTTAAACAGTTTATAAGAATGAAAACACATGCTTAACAAACTATTTTTTAAAACTACACAGTACATATTTTAAGTAAATTCTCATAGAAAAAAATGCCCAACCATGTCAAGATGGTAAGTTGCTTAGTACATACAAGATGGATGCACAGAAACTTATAATTTTTAAAGCCACATCCACCACTTCAAAATTTTTTACCTGTAATGGTTAAAAATTAACATGTCACTAGTAGGACAAGAAAAAGGAAAAATAAACTCACAGGGACCTCTTAAGTTTCTCAAAGTACACATCAAGATTTAACAGTAAATATCTTCAACTAATAACCCTTAAAATGGTATGAAATGGGTCCTAGGAAAAAAATGTTAGACATGTACGGTCAAACACAATGATTTATTAAAAATAAAACGTAAAAATGATTTTTGTACATATGCTTTCAAATTTCAGGCATGGAATCCAAGTAGGTTTCGTAAAAAATGCTGTAGCCAGTTATCAAGTACTTACAACAAAGTAAACTACCCCCCCACCCCCGCCCAGGTTTTGCTACAATCAGCAAGTTCACTCCCTCCCCGCCAAAAAAAACACAAATTAAAACAAGACATTTTGCTAGTATAAAAACGACCAAGGTCCAAGTAATAATAAAAAAATAGAGTCCATCAATGACTGTAACACAAAATGTGTATGTGGGGCCGAGTCCATCTTCAGAGGGAGACCAGAGAAGTGGCAGGCAAACGGGAACACCCCCAGGGCAAGCAGCCTTACCAGCGGCTCCCCCACGGGCAAAATGAGGAAAAGTGGTGGGAGGGAGAGGGGATTTAGGAGTTGACCCCACTTGGGTTGTTGAAAAGAACTACCCCTAGAACAGCCGCTCCTAGGCATTTTCATATCTTTTAGAAGGAGCTGCCTCCGTAGCCACCCCCACCGCCGTAGCCTCCTCTGTAAGGTCCACTGTTGCTGCGACCGCCCCAGCTGCTGCCTCCGCCGCCGCCGCTCTTCATTGGCCCGTACGAGGACTGATGCTGGCTGTAGCTGCCGAAGCCGCCGAAACCGTTACCGTAGTCGCTGCCACCGTAGGACGAGCCGCCGCCTCCGTAGGCATTGTAGCCGCCCCCGCCGCCGCCATAGCCGCCGTAGCTGTTGTAACCGCCACCGCCGCCCTTGGACAGGCCGTTCTGATCTCGGCCTCCGCCGCGACCCCGGCCGCCACGGCCGCCCCGGGAGGACCGGGAGCCGCCGCCGCCGCCCCCGCCGGCGTGGATATCTTCCTTGGGGACCGCCTTCTTCACCTCGACGCGGTGGCCCTGGATCGGATGAAACTTGACCACCGCGGCCTTATCCGCCGCGTCGTGGTTCTGGAAATACACGAAGCCGAAGCCGCGTTTCTTGCCGGACTGCTTGTCGGCGATGATCTCGGCCTTCTCCACCGTGCCGAATTGCGAGAAATGCTCGATTAGGTCGCCCTCGGCCACGTCTCCCTTTAGGCCCCCGACAAAGAGCTTCTTCACCTTGGCGTGGGCCCCAGGCCGCGCCGAATCCTCCCGGGACACCGCCCGCTTCAGCTCCACGGTGTTGCCGTCCACGGCGTGGGGCGAGGCGGCCATGGCGGCGTCGGCCTCCTCCACATTGGAGTAGGTTACGAAGCCGAAGCAGCGCGAGCGCTTGGTCTGAGGGTTCACCACCACCACGCAGTCCGTCAGAGTCCCGAAGGCCTCGAAGTGGCCGCGCAGGCCCGACTCACTCGTCTGCACGTTGAGCCCGCCGATGAACAGCTTGCACAGCTGAGAATTCTCCATCTCCACGGCCCGGGCCTTGCCCCCGCCCTGCGAGCTCCGAGGCTTCGCCGTCGCCGCTACCTTTCGCCAAGGCCTCTACACAGCTTGGGCCCAGCCTCCGCTGGAGCCGCCACCGCCGGCCACCGGCGGGGAAGGGAAAAGGGAAGGGGAGGGAAGGAAGGAGAAGAGGAAGGGGGAGGGAGGGGAGAGGTGCCGGCTAGAGGGCGAGCTGAGGAGACCGAGACAAGCAAGGCCGCCGCTCCCGCCACCTCCGTTCCCCTATCAGGGCACCACACAAAGAGGCCGCTGAACGCGCGCGCACCCTCCCAAGGCGTGCGTCACCAGCGACGTACGGCAGCCCAGGGGTGTCCGCCAATCCCCGCCTCGCTCCCGCTAGTCCCGCCCACCGCGCCGCAGCGCCGCTCTCGACCGTGGTCTCCCCGCCCTCCGAGGTGTATTCAACTCCTCGGCCTGCTAAACTGCTGTGATCTGTGCTGCCGCCCTGGTTTCACTCCCGAGAGCCTCAGTGTCGCACGATAAGGAGCCTTCCTGGCCCTCCGCCCGGCCCCGCCATTTATTTCCTTCCAACCCCGCGGCTGTTCCCAGTGATGACCCCCCTCCCCAGTTTATATACCCTGGCCCAACACCGCAGTGGCGTTCGCGCCAGCCCCTTGAGAGACGTGCGGGCTCAGCCAATCACCGCGATTGCTCGCACCCACTTCCGTTTTCCGGGGCTGCTGCGCGCTCCCCGGAGCGATCAGTTGAGAGCGCCTGTGTGTGTGGATCATTCTTCCTGCTATCCTTACGCCTCCTGTCGCCCCACCCCTCAGCGCTTGGGTGCCTGGCGACAGAGGAAACGGCGGAGGCGTGGGCCGTTCCCAACGGATGTGGCCTAGGGCCCCACGCGCGGGCTTTTTGAAAACTTGGCTGTTGGGGCTGGGGGTCCTGAAGCCACTCGTGGCGTCTTAACCCGCCGGCCACCCACTTGCGAGCCCTCAAAGATGGAGGGCAGAGGCCTCGCCCAGGAAGAGTACGAACTATTCACAGTGGGCCCGACTTGTTTTAGGTCGGCTACGCTAAAATTTTCACACATCCTCAACTAGCCCTAGCCAGTGAAACACAACAGGGCGCCCAAACCACTTAACACTCTATACCCCAGAGGCAGAGACCCCTGCTACCCTCCCTCCATCTACAAAGCCTTCCTGCAGTGCTCCTCAGTTCCTCTTTACAATCTTCAGCAGGCACTTAAAATGACTTACACTGTGTGTGGCTTCTTTTTTTTTTTTTTTTTTTTTTTGTCTTTTTGAGACAGGGTCTCACTATGCAGTTCAGGCTGGCCTTAAGCTCACTTTGTAGCTCAGGCTGGTCTCGAACTCACAACAATCCTCCTGCCTCAGCCTCCCAAGTGCTAGGATTACAGGCATGCGCCACCACGCCCGGCTAGTGTGTGTGGCTTCTTTTCAGCCAAAATGCTACATCAGATCAGCCAGAGGGACTTGAACATATAAACATGCATTCCTGATAACTCCTGATACCCTCATTTAGGTGGGACTACAAAATAAATGTCTTCTGTTACCATCTAGCATGGGTTCTTGCTTTAGTGACAATAGAAATTAAAAACTAAATAATGAATTTTCAGGAAAAAGTTTTAATTGAAAAGTGAAAGATAAAGGACTCCAATCTGAGTGGGTGATGCTAATGACAAGGATCAAAATGACCCTTTAGTGGAGCCTGGGTACCAGTTTTATGGGATGCTTGTGGTTTGGATTCAGTAGATCATTATCTCAGTCCTAGTTTCATTGCTCAGATTGAGTCTCATAACTTGAAGGGCAATTCAGTCTTTGTGGGAGGAATCTTCATGACATCTGGGACAACTCCAGTCATGTGAAGCTCTGATGGAATCCAAGTTGATCTTAGGAATCTCTAGGGCAAAGGTAATTCCTGGATGTACATGTTTTTGGTCTTCAAGGGTAATGAAATTGGCAAGGAAGATTTAGGGATGATAGGTATCAGGGTTTTATTAGAGGAACAGATATAACACAAGACGTATAAATGTAAGATTGGCTTAGCACAGTCAGTCACCAAGTCAGATGAGGAAGCGTGCAGAGGTGTCTGCACACTGGAAACTGAAGGATTCAATCCAAGGTCTGAAGCTCCCTGCAGTGTTCCCTCATATTACCTGCCCTGCCAGGACGAGAAGCCCCGACACGATGTAGGGAGACCCTGTATCAAGAAAAAAAGGGGGGGGGGCTGGGGAGATGGCTCAGTCAACGAAGCACTCCCCTGGCAAGGGGCCTGAGTTCACTCACCTGTTCCGCAAAAAAACAATCCTGTTTTGGTTACTTTTACTTTGGGGACAAAATATCAACCCCCAAAATTAAGGGAGGAAAAGTTTATTTAGCTCACACTTAGTGAAGATTTCAGTCCATACTCCACTGGCTGAGGCAAACAGCAGTTTATGGCTGCAGAAAACAACAAAGAGCAGAGTAGGAGCAACAGCTGCGCAGCTGCGACATCCATCAAGACTGGCTCTTCTTTCTATGCTGACTTCGAACACAGGAGCTCTGAAGTGTCATGGCTGCAAAGTGCTATGACAAAGGCCAGAACTCCTCCCAAGAAGTGGGCATAGAAGCCTTCCTCAACTCCTTTATATACCCTTTTTGTGCTGAGTCACTTGAGCAGATCCTCCCCACCCTAATGCCGGGCCCCCACAGCCTAGGGCATGGAATCCACAAGCAGATCTCAAGTTAACAAAAGGTATCAACCACCACAAATTCCAACACTTAGGAGGCAGGAAGATCCCAACAAGTTTGAGGCCAGTGTGGGATACACAGTGAGTTCAATGACAGTCTGAATTACCGAGCAAGATCTTGTCAAAAAAGCAAAAATACTTAACCCATCAAGCATTGTGGAGCATGTTTGTAGTCCCAGCTACTCTAGAAGTTGAGACTGAAATCCAGGAATTCAAGGCCAATTTTTACAATACCATGAAATTCCTATCTCAGAAAGAGAGAAAAAGGAAAAAGGAAGAGAAAAAGAGCAAGTAACCACTTTTATTACCTTAAACAAGAAGTAAAAACATCTCTATGTGAAAAAATTAAATGAGATTTTTGCATGTAAACAGGAGCAAAGTGCCTTAGGTACATAGACGGACTAGCTTATCTAATCAAGTAGATACGCCACATGCTGGGAATATGACACTAAATGATAGATTAAAAAAGTCTATTCTGCCAGGGCTGGTGGCACATGCCTATAATCCTTAGGGACAGCCCAGGCTCCATAAGGCCAGCTGGAATTATGCAGCAAGACCCTATGTCCAAAAGAATAATCTGAACAACCAATAGAAACGTAAAAAGACAAAGGAAAAAAGATTCCAACTTCCCCAAAGCTGATCTATTGAGCATTTAGGGGAAAGAAATAAAAAGCAGCAGCTGAAATATAAGAAATGATAAAAAAAGAAGCCGGGCGTGGTGGCGCATGCCTGTAATCCCAGCACTCGGGAGGCTGAGACAGGAGGATTGTTGTGAGTTCGAGACCAGCCTGAGCTACAAAGTGAGCTCGAGGCCAGCCTGAACTGCATAGTGAGACCCTGTCTCAAAAAGACAAAAAAAAAAAAAAAAAAAAAAAAAAAAAAAAAAAAAAAAAAAAAAAAAAAA
>PVKA01004741.1:49151-96403 GCA_004027165.1 Ctenomys sociabilis | reverse complement strand
AACACGTGTATGATTGTGATTGGTCTGTAAAATCTATATAGTCTGCTATACCAGGAAATCCGTTGTTGCTTGCACGTTGGACGCCGCTGCTAGCGGACGCATGTAGAGGCTTGCATCCCGATCCATAAAGGCTTGTTGAACCCGCTTCAGAGTGTCTAAGTGTCTTCTTCCGCGGGACGGGAGCAGCGCCGGACAAAAAAGGAATCAGGAAATAACAATTCAGGAGGTACAAGATGATACAAAGAAAAATAATATATGAATAATAGGGGTCAATGAAACAGTAAACAACACAAATGACATAAAAAGACTACTTGTAGAAGTACTAGCAAAACATTTTCCAAATATGAGAAAAGAGTCTGACATACAGGAAATAATCCATATAAAACTCCAAAGAGGCATAAAGAAAATAGACCTATGCCTAAATACATAAAACCAAGATCTAGGGGGCGGAGAGATAGCTCAGTAGAATAAGCACTTGCCTGGCAAGTGCAAGAGCATGAGTTCTATCACCAGTTTCAAAAAAAAAAAACAAAACCCAAGATCTCAGAAATTCAGCCAAAGGATAGAATATTAAAATCTCCCAGAGAAAAGAACCATAACACCTAAATAGAAAGCCCATCAAAATCATGGCAGATTTTTCATTATAAACCTTCAAATCAAGAAGACCTTAGAGTTAAATATTTCAGATCCTGAAAGAAAGTAACTTCCTACCATGACTGATGTACCCTGCAAAACTGTCTATCAAATTCAATAGTGAGATAAAATCTTCCCATGACAAAGAACAACAGAAGAAATTCATGACCACCAAACCAACCCTACAGAGTACTGAAAGAATGAAAGATACTCTACAAAGAGACAGAAACAGCTACAGCTTCAAGAACAACAGAAAGGATCCACCAAACTGGACAAGTAATTAAGAAGAGGGAAAACATATGGAACTTAGTAGGAAAATGACATGACAGAGTTATGCCACTATGTATCAGTTGTGACCATCAGGGCAAACAGCCTCACCAAAATGAAACAGACTAACAAAATGAACTAAGAAAGAAAATCCAACAATATGTTTCATACAAGAAACACATTTAACTCATTAGGACATTCATAGAGTAAAAGTCAAAGGATGGAAAATAATTCTCCATACCACAAGAAATCAGAAAAAAGCAGGGGTATCTATTCTGGCTGTTGACAATATCAACTTCAAACCAGAAATCATTCTAAGAGATAAAGAAGGTCACTTTGTACTTGTTAAGGGAAAAATGCAAGAGGAAGATATAAAAATTATGAACATATATGCACCCAATGTAGAGCACTCACCTACATAAGACAAATTTTAACAGATATGGAAGATACAATAAGGAATAATACAATTGTAATGGGGGGCTTTAATATGCCAATGTCACAAAGAGCAGCTAGGCAAAAAATCATCAAAGAAATAACAGAATTAAACCAAACTTATGAAAAAATGGACTTAATAGACATTTACAGAATGTTTCATTCAGAAACAACACACTGCACATTCTTCTCAGCTTCACATGGGAAGTTCTCCAAAATAGATCATCTACTAGCACATAAAGCATGCATAAGTAAATGCATATTATCTGATCACAGTGCAATGAAACTAGAAGTTATTGACAAAAGAAACTTCAAAAACACCATAACACATGGAAATTAAATAACAACTTCCTAAACAACCAATGGGTCACAGATGAAATTAAAGAATAAATTAAAAAAATATTTACAATCCAAAGAAAATGCAAGTACATCTTACTGAAACCTGTGGGATACAATGAAAGCTGTCTTAAGAGGGAAACTTGTAGCAGTAAATTTGCACATTAAGAAAAGTGATAAAGCCCAAACAAATGATCTTATGCTGCATTTTCAAGCTCCGGAAAAAAAAAAAAGCAAAACAAAACAAGCAAAAACCCCCACAAAGTCAAGCCCAAAGCCCATAGAAGGCAGGAAATGATAAAGATTAAGGCCAAAATTATTGCACTAGAAATGAAGAAAACAATACAAAGAATTAATGAATCAAAGAATGGTTCTTTGAAAGAATAAATAAAATTGATAAACTCTTATCAAACATTTTCAAAAAAGGAAAGAAAAAACTCAAATTCATGCAGTAAGGAATGAAAAGAGTGAAAATCATTAAAGACTCTAATGGAATTCATTTTTTTTCTAGCAATTTTTTATTTTATTTTATTTTATTTTATTGAACTACAAATGTCAATCAGACAGTTTCAAGACACCTTAACAATACAGATTCGATAAATTAATACATTGCAAACTGTTTTCATGATGTTTTGGTATTGTACAAGGTGCATACATGATATTATATTTACAGATATCATTTTAGCAGATATCTCTTATCAGTGAATTGAGTGTAGCTGCTTACTTATCTTATTTTTTATACCTGAATTATATCAAAAATTCAATAATTATTTACCTAGTGGATGACCGTAGTACTAGAAGCCGACATAATATCCTGTCCAACCACCATTAGTACAGATCTTGCCTCTCATAGAATTATGTAGAAGCACAGCGTTATCTATCCCAACTGTACTGTCTATACACACACATCATGAGTTTTTCTTTCTACACCCCTTCCTTTGTCTACATCTGTCAAAGGTGGGCACTCCATTGTCATTCAACTAACTTAGGTGCTTGAACTCGAAGAACATCAGTACCTACTTCCAAAACCCTTACTTAATGGAAAACACAGAGGAAGTGGACAGTTTCTTAGATACATGTGAAATGCCAAAATTAAGTCAGGAAGATACATAGACTCTTAACAACCAATGGAAAATGAAATTGAAAATGTAATTAAAAACCTACAACAAAGAAAATCCCAGGTCCCAATGGATTCACAGCTGAATTATAGAAGAAATTTAGAGAAGAATTAATGTTAACTTTTCTCAAGCTCTTCAATGAAATTGAAAGGTAAGCAATTCTCTCAAACTCATTCCTGGAGGCAAGTATTACTCTGATTCCAAAACCAGGGAAAAATCTGAGTAAAAAAGAGGACTACAGGCCAATCTCTCCAATTCTATAGATTCAAAAATCCTCAGTAAAAGACTAGCAAACAGAATACAGCAAATCATTGAGAAGATTATACACCATGACCAAGTCGGATTTATGCCAGGAATGCAGGGATGGTGCAACATATGCAAATCCATAAATGTAACATACCAACCATATCAATACAGCCAAGAACAAATACCACATGATCATCTCACTAGATACAGAAAAAGCTTTTGACAAAATCCAACACTTATTCATGATAAAAACTGTATAGAAAATTAGAATAGATGTTCTATACCACAAAATGATAAAAGCCATATATGAGAAGCCAGTAGCCAACATTATACTAAATGGGCAAAAAATGAAGACCTTCACTTTAAAATCAGGAACAAGACAAGGATGTCCACTGTCTCCAGTCCTATTCAATATATTTATAGAAACATTAGCCAGAACAATTAGACAAAGAAAGAAAAGAAATAAAGATTGGAAAATACGTGAAATTATCATTATTTGCAGATGACATGATACTGTACAGAGAAAACCCTAAAACTCCACCAAGAGTCTTATAGATTTAATAAACAAATTCAGTAACAGCAAAATACAAAGTCAACACCTAAAATTCAGTAGCATTTTGTATACAAAATACAAATGCACTGAGAGAGAAATTAGGAAAACCATGCCTTTCATAATAACACCCCTAAAATGAAATATTTAGGAATCAATCTCACAAAGGAAGTGAAAGATTTATACAGTTAAAATTACAGTGCTCTATGAAAAGAAAGCAATGGGGATTTCAGAAAATGGACAAATATTCCTTGCTCCTGGATAGGAAGAAGCAACATTGTTAAAAAGGCAATACTCCCAAAATTGTTACACAAATTCAAAGCAATTGGTTAAAATAAAATCAATATGACTCACAGAGCAAGAAAAACTTTCCTCAAATTAATCTGGAACCAGCAAAAACCTAAAGTATCAAAAGCAATCCTGTAATACAAAGGAAAGGCAGGAGGCATTACAATCCCTGACCTGAGAATGTACTGTAAAGCTACTGAGATAAAATCAATATGTCAAACTTCCCGGAGCCCCTGCCCCCAAGCCCGCTGTGTGAGTGAGAATTTTTATGACTCTTCTGGCCCCTGATCCACGCAAGCCCAATTCGGTGAGTGTGTGGGAGAACCTTTGGCTTCTCTCCACATGTGGCGTGCCATCTGGAGCCCCAATCCCAATACCTTCGAGAAAATGATCGGCCTAGACACCCCACACCAGCCTGCCCTGCAACTCACCAGTGCAACTGCCTCCAAGCCTGCCAAGTGATGGAGAACTTTTGTGACTCTTCTGGCCCCTGATCCAACCTCAGCATGGCCCAGTGAGTGTGTGGGAGAGCTTCAGCGCTCCAGGGTGCTCCCTGGGGCAACCACAGGCTCACAGTTGTGCCAGAAGGGCTGCAGCAAAAAGGAGCTGAATACAATAGCTAGATCCATTCCAGGCATAACCATATAATCTCAAATTTAATAGATTGGCGCCTGAATTTCATTATGTGCTAAGGCTGTAACTGCACCAAAGCTCTACACCAAAGGTCAGAGGTCAACAAACTGGGAAAAAATTATAGCCAACTATCCCTCCAACAAAGATTTTCTATCTAGAACATATAAAGAATTTTTAAAAATCAGACCCCCCAAATTCAAACACCCAACCCAAAAATAGACATCTGAGATGAGTATACACTTTTTAGATGAAGAAAAACAAATGGCAAGTAAATATGTGAAAAAATGTTCAACATCATTGGTCATTCAAGAAATATAAATTAAGGGCTGGTCTGATAGCTCAGTGGACTAAAGTGCCTGCTTAGGCAGAGCACAGAGGCTGGAGTTGGATTCATGGCATGCCATTCTGGGTCTGCCTGTGGGATGCGCAGAGATGGTGATTACAGGCATGGTGGCGTGTGCCTGTAATCCAAGCATTTGGGAGGCTGAAAACAGGAGAATCACTATGAGCCCAATCTACATAGTGAGACCTTGTAGACCCCATATACCCTGCTCTAAATACAGAAAAAAAAAAGAAATGCAAATTAGAACAACATTGAGATTCCATCTCAACCCAGAAAGAATGGCTGACATCAATAAGTCAGCCAATAACAAATGCTGGAGGGACTGTGGGGAAAAAAGGAACCTTTTTTTTCACTATTTGGTGTGAGTACACTATGGAAATCAGTGTGGAGTTTCCTTAAAAAACTAGGATTGGAGGTCCCATTCAAGCCAGCTATTTCCCTCCTGGGTATTTTTCCAGAACCGAAAACATCATACCACAGTGATATATGTGCACCTATGTTGATAGCAACACAATTTGTCATAGCTAAATTTTGGAAACCACCCAAATGCCCATTAAATGAGGAATGTACAAAGCAGATGTGAGACTTTTACACAATGGAGTATTATTCAGCTATAAAACAAGATAAATTTATTAAATAGGCTTTTATATATAAATGGATATAGCTAGAGATCATTCTCTTAAGTAAAATAAATCAGACCTGCATGTATAAACATTGTATTGTCTCCTAGTGTAACAACCTGAAAGAGAAAATAAAATCTGAAGGATACAATTGATTCTGGGAAAAGGGAATGAACTTGTTCAAAAGGAAGGAATTACTGAGTTTAGGAGAAGGACAGAAGAGGAAGTGGGAAAAGAGACATATCTATGTATGTAAGCAGGATAGTTTGGATGACTGTACTGTCAATTTCTGATCATCTATGGAAAGAAGCAATTAATGCTTAAATTATTTTGTATACTTTTTTCAATTTTTTGTACTTTTTCTCTTCTTAAGTTTTTACATATATGTTTTCTTTCTTCATTTTCTTTCTTTCTTCTTTAAAAGTAATTTTTCCACTCCTACCAAATAGTGCAAAAGGGTTGCTTTTTTCCCCACAGTCCCTCCAGCATTTGCATACCTATATAGTTGGAAGACAGCACTATACATTACAATAAATACTATAAAATTCATATTATTTTGTTAAGTGAAACTCTGTATCACTTGTAATTTTTCTTTTTTAGTACTATTTTGTACTCTTTATGAAAACTAAATTAAAAATAAAAATAAAGAAACAGAAATAAGTAATTTTGAAAACTAGAATTTCTGAAACACAGAGAAGGTAAACAATAAATTTACTGGTGAGCAGCAATTGTAATTTGAAATACAATGGGTTGCCTAATCAAGGACAGACAGCAACTTTTTGGGCCATCCATATTTAGTTCATCCTCTGACTTAAAAATATAATAATATATTAGCCCAGAAAACTGTTTTACCATATAGTTGCTAGATTTTATAAATAAAAACATGAGTGTACTGTTAAATTTTAAATTTGGGTAAACAATGAGTAAATTTCAACACAAGCAATACAAGCATGTCTTATATATTAAAGAATTGTCCTTTATCTGAAATTCAAATGTAACTGGATGTTACATTTATATTATATTATGCCTGACAATTCTTTGTGTTCTCCCAGATTTTAGGCTTCTTCCTCAACTGACCTTCTTATGGTTGGTTTTCTAAAGATTTCTCAAGGTTGGGTTAGGGTGGTTTGGCTAGAAGAAGGTGTATGAGGTGCTATGTTTGTGTGTGTGTGTGTGTGTGTGTGTGTGAGTCCTCTTTCCCCAGACCTATCACATCAGTGTTCAGTGTTCACACATTACTGAGTCGTCCCCATCATCATGAAAATCTGAGGCTCTCTTCCCAGATCTCTGAGCAGAAAATAGGATTAAGTCCTTCTTCTCCAGGATGTGAACTTGGTCTATACTCTTAAATGGCACCATCTTCCAGGATTTGCAGCGACTGAGCGGAAGGCAGCCACGAATCCTGGTCCTCAAGGTGGCACTAATTCCCACACTCCTCCTCCTCACACCTTTAGCTTCAGGTTCCTGTCTTAATTCCAGAAGGAATATTTCCCCTTTGCAGAGGAAACACATAATTCCCTCATTAAGACAGAATTTACTCTATAGTTTAATCATCTTACTCTTAAATTGAATTCACTATCTATTTTTAGAATAAAAAATGAGAATATTGGGGAGGCTTTTTGTTTGTCTGCTTTCACATTTAATCTGAGTTAAAGGTTGAAGAAAGGAGAAAGTTATCAGATAATAAAAGATGAAAAAGTAATTTTTCCATACTATTGTGTATTTATATTATATATTATATTATATTATGTTATGTTATGTTATGTTATGTTATGTTATGTTATGTTATGTTATGTTATGTTATGTTATGTTATATTATGTTATACTACACTAGTTTCTTTGCCTAAATATTTAGCTCAAAACTATCACTGAACTTTCAGATTAACTACTGGCTCTATTTGCAAACTTACAGGTGCTGCAGTTATTTAAGTGATCTTGTTCTCAGTTTTCAGTTTCTAGTTCTCCAGTTTTCATTCTTATTTAAAAAATGAAATATGTTAGAAGAGAATTTGCTTAATATTTTATTGAGTTATTATTGTTATATAATATGAAATATTTCATAATATACAATATCAACACAATAATTTCCAAACTTCAAACAAGAAAACACAACATAAAATGTGCACTTGAAATATAATGAATGAACATACTACCTCCAAGGTCATTTTCTATTATAAAGTGTTATATACTTCATGGTGTTGTGAATACATTACATTGTGAATGAATTACATGAATTTGGATTACAGGAATTACAAGGATTCTTTGATTGTTTACTTAGACTAAGTTCCTCATTTCAAAAAAGTACAGCTGTGTTTTTCAAATAATAGTTATAGGCATGAAGTTTCAGCAATAGTTTTGTTATTTATAAGTGTGTAATTTTATACTTCATATTTATCCCAGTTTTGATTTGTAATTCTAAATAAAAGATTCATTTAGCTTTGGTTGAATTTATCTTTATCAGAGTACTTATACTCACCCACATTTCCCTGGTAGTGCAGAAAAATCTCTAGAAGAATTTATAAACTCAGGAACAAATGATACTGAAAATGTGTATTCATTATCCACAAAGATGAATACAGCTTTAAGAGTAATAAAAGACCTACAAATGAAAATGAGGTGAACATTTTATGTTTTCTCTTCCAAGCTACCAAAGATTACAATTAGGATACTCTGTGTGAGGAAAAAATATTGAAAGTTAGTCAGAAAGGTAAACCTCGATGTAAAATGTTCGCAGTCTTCAATGGCATTGTACTAATCTAGAGTCGCTATCTCTCTTAACAGTGCTACTCGTGCTCTTGGCTTCATTTACTAACTTTATAGTTACACCTCAAAAATTAGTAAGTCCTCTATATTATTAAATAAAATGTATAGAAAATCATGATTTGTACTGACTTATTGCACTGAGTCCAACAGTCCACAACAAAATGGAGCTCCTAATGTTGAAGTTTCCTGCCATTAAACCAAAACTAAATTATTCATGTGAGCTGCTGAGAAGTCAGGAGACAGGAAGTGAGGGAGGAAGGGTGGGGGGCGAGAAGGAGGAAGAGAAGGAGGAAGAGGAGGAGGAGAGGAAGGAGAAAAGAAGAAGAAGACAATGATTAGGAAGAGGAGGAGGAAGGGTTGAGGGATGGGGAGGAGATGACAGGAGAAAAGGGAAGGGAGGAGGTAAGAGAGGAGAGGAGAGGAGAGGGGAGGAGATGAACGGAGAAAGACAGTGGGAGATAGAGGGAGACAGAGACAGAGAGAGAGACAGACAGAGAGAGAAACCAAATGTACAGTCTAGTTTCAGTTGACATTATAAGGAAGTCCCCTCTACTTCAACTTTTTCAAGAAAAGTAACTAAAATGACTGATCTACTTTTTTTTTTCCATTTATGTTTTCTTTCATCTTTTTCTGCTTGTACAAAGCCGAACTCTTCTGCCCAGCATGTTGATGTACTCATTTAGGTTGTGTTTGATTTTAGAATCACAAATCAAGGCCAAATCAATCATTATATGTGTTATAATTTTGTCTTTGGCAATATTCTGACTTACATTTCCAGCTGTCAGTTGGACAGGTTACAGGCACCTCAGATTCCAGACCACAACATCAACTTCATTTTTCAGTCTTTTGAGGATGTTTTTATGATAGGACATCATATATTTTCTAAAATATGAACATCTCTCAACCTATTTCTTCTGTCCATTCCCACTGTTAAAACCCTAGTTTAGGCCATCCTCAGACAAAGCCTGAAGTTTTGACACGTCTTTCTTACCCACATTGTATCCACTCATGGCCATTTTCAATCTGTTTTTCACTAAAGTGATCTTTTAAAAATACTAAACTTAGCTCTTTCAGGTATTAGTTGTATGACCTACGGGACCTGGTAGTCCATGAAAAGAAGACTGAATTTTATTCCAAATGAAAACGAAAGGGTTTTAGAGATGGTGAAGCCACAGACAAAGGCTTGCACATTTCAAGGTCTCCCTGACTGCTGTGTGGAAACCGGGATGTAGGGAGGCACTGGTGGATCCGAGGTACTAATGAGGAGGCTGAGGCGAAGAGAGGTGGATGAATTCTAGAAATGTCTTGCGGATTTAATTGACTTACCAATGGACTGGATATAGAAAGCAAGGGAAGGTGAATAATGGAGAAGTATGAAGAGGGGCAAGGAATTAGTTTAAGGAAGCAATCAAGATTCCATTCTAAGTGTGTGACTTTTGAGATCTCTCTAGTGCAATTAGAAATTCAAGGAGGCACTTGTGTAAATAAGTCTGGAGCTCAGTGGAAGAGTGGGCGCGAATGAAATAAAATCAGGACTCAGTATAAGATGATGTGTTTGGACCTAAAAATGGAATAGGAGGAAAATATAGTCATATAAATGGATGCGGAAGTGCACACATCTTATGAACTGCTACACTGTAGACTGAATAATGGAGGAAGAGGCCCCAAAGCAGCCAAAGAGGGAACTGTCAGTGAAGTAGAATGAAAACTAGGAGAAAGGGATTGTAGAAGTCAAAAACTGCTGGTATTTAAGGAGGAAGTATAAATAGTAAAGAGGGTGCAAAAACATCTACTGAGCTGATGACACAGAGGCCAAAGTTAATTTTGATAGGGTGTTCCTGTTCATTACCCATCACCTTTGTAGGTCTTGGCTTAAACTTTTGGACCTTATGATAGAAGTGCTGACCTAGCACTTAGAAGTGTTATCCCTTTAAAACCACTTCCCCTCCTGGGCAATCCCTTCTGACATTTGTCTCCAGAAACTTGCATTCTTCCACTGCAGTTCTGGAAACACATAACACTCTTTCTCCTGTCAGAGTTGAAGAGATATGAATTTCTAGACAGTGTGGGTATGGACAAAAGCGGATCTTGCTGCTTAGGCTTGCTGTCTCCAGAACCAGCCTGGCTTTTCAAAATCAATTGTAGGATCTTAGCAGTCTTTTTCTCTGCTCTCCTTTTCTCACTGTAAAAGGGAAACAATAGGAACTCACATATGTAGATATCACATTCATAAGAAAGACAATTACAAGTTATCAGATAAATAGATGCTAAATGAACAATGCCTTTGAAATCCTGAAGGAAGTTATTTATAATTCATGTTTCTGTATTTTTTTTTCAATCACTGATATAGGGAAGCTTGGACTCATAGTGATCCTCCTATCTCAGCTTCTCCAGAGCCGGTATTATAAGCATGAGCCATCACTCCTGGTGCCAGGGCAGCATGGCATGTGGAATGTGGATCAAACTCGGGCCCTTGCACTTGGTAGGCAGGTGCTTATGCTACTGAGCTCTTTCCCCCTCAAAAACATTTTTTTTTTGTGAGGACAAAGTAAAAACATCTTTTTAGACAGGTAAGCATTTAGAAAATAAGATAATTAAATAACACAAAAAGAAGGGCAAGGAATTCAAGAATGACTGACTATAATAAAAGAAATTGAGGAAGAAAAGTCTAGCAATCAACTGTGGAGAAGGCTTAATCCACAGTTAATCCTGATTAGAACCAGGGGATGAATAATTTTGAAGAGTTGCTAAGAAAAAAATTCCAAATCTAAAGATTTGATCATATTCCTGGACTAAAGGTATTAAGTGATAGTAAGAATGAAATAAACACTGATAGGACACATAGCAAAGAAAGTAGTTTGTGCAATTTAGGTTAAGTAAAAAAGCTATGTAAACTAGCATTGCCATATTAATTGCATTTGAATACACAAGATTTGTATGGCTGACTTATAGTTTAAGGAGTACTAAGTTTTTACTTCTGGAATTGATTTATAGACCAAGCATAGAAGATGTAGTTATGGTTGTAGAACAAATATAAATGTTGCTGTTATGAACTAATGCTTCCATTTCCCTAAAATTAATTGAAATCCCAAGGCCAGATGTGATGTTAGGAGGAGAGGTTTCCAGCCAATACATAGGTCCTAGAAGGTGGAGCCTTCATGAATGGGATTTACACCCTTAAAAAGGAGCACAGCTTGGTAGTGCCTTGATCTTGGATTTCCCAGAATCTAGAACTGTGGAAAACAAGTTTCATATTCTTTATAAATCATCTAGTCTGTGGTGTTTCATTAGAACAACACAACATTGACTAAAAGTGCTATCATTTCCAGTTGCTGGAATTCACTAGAATGTTAGATACAAGCATAGGGAGTTGAATTTGATTTTAATAAATAGAAATGAGATTATGAAAGTGATTTTAGGAAGCTAGTGATAGGAGTTTAGCTTTAAGACTTTAATTATAAGAGAGCTAAGAAGGAAAAAACAAGGTCTAAGGTTGTTTCCAAGAATACTACCCAAAAGTGTGGTACAGAAGAGTTATACTAACATCTCGATGCTGTGTTCACTGAACACCAGAAGAAGTGACATCTGGTATCCAACCAAATACCATTTTGTCCCAGGAACAGGAGCAGGCAACCTCAGAAAACCACTACCTCTATGGTTGTCACCGCCAAAGGCCTCATCCTTTTGCCATTCATACACCAGGCAAATGGAGGCTCTGGAGTAGCTTGCTTTTTCCCCTCAGGTTAGTGTGGTTCACCCAGGCTTTGTATTGGTGTACCTGGTTGCCAGGCAACGGATCACACACTCCTGTTGTAGCTGTAAGGAAGAACAAAGAGTGACAACACAGGTTTGACCCCAAATATGATATTCAAATGTGACTAGGGGCAGGAAGAGATGCACAAAATTACAATATATTACCAGTAAATGAGAATAATTTTTAAAAAGACTGAAATTCTTTTATTTATCTTTTTCTTTTTCTGTATTTTAGGGAAGGGTCTACAGGGTGTTCAGGGTCTCACTACTAGATCGGACTTGTGCTTCTCCTGTTTACAGCCTCCCAAGTGGTGGGATTACAGGCGGGTGCCACCATGCCCAGTCTCAACTGCCTTCTCAGCTTGCCCCAGGGGTGGGCTGCCATGGCAGGTCCAGGGCTCAAACGCCCAGCCCTTGTGCCTGCTCATGGGTGCTTTAATATGCTGAGCTATTTGACTGGCTTAAATTAATACACTGAATATTGTTATGTTCATAATAATTGTTCACAGTATAAGATATAAACATATATATATATATATATATATATATATATATATATATGATATATAAAGTTAGCTAAGATAGTTATACAGCTGGTATTTCTTAGTTCATTGAAATGTTATTAGCCCAAAATGATTTAAATTATTTTATCATTCTCTTTTTGGTTACAAGCTGAATCTAATTCATCAGGGGATTTTGTTGGACTTTTTTTCTTTTGTAATTTCAAAATACTGTATTATACAGGAAGCAAGCTGTTCATGTAGGGATGCTCTCATCTTTATCCCAGCTGCCAGTGTCCAACATAGATTACTGTGATAGCTTCCCAGACGATCTTCCTGCTTCTTGCTTTGCTCCTGTACAGAATGGTCACAGTCAGAAGCTAGAGATATCCCTCAAGTTGTAAGAAATATCCTGTTATGTGTCCAGTCAAAATTACAAAAAGACCTCAGAGATGACACAGAGGAATGAAAAGGCCCGAGGCCTTCCTAGAGTCTGTCAGGCCTTAATCCTCTGTGGCTCAGCTTCTCCTTTCTTTTCCCCATGACCTCATCATCTTGTCTTGCCCTCCCTGTTTTCCTCAGTGTGTGGCTTTTCAACACATGTGAATGTTTGGCTCCCAAGTTCCTGCTTTTTTCCTATGAGATTGTTCAATTCCCTTGGGGAAGAACACTGTCTGCAAGGTATTTGGGTGGTCAGGATTCTCAGAGCTACCAGAAAACATGGCTTGCCTCACCCTCAGTACTCCCAGTCCCATTAACTTGCTCTGATTTATCTTTTTCCACAGTTCTTTTAGCCTACTATACAGAATTTGTTTATGATATTTATTTTCTGTTTCAAGAAAGGTGATGATTTTGTTTCTTGTGTAGCTAATGTACACAGGCATCTAGAAATAGGAATAGGAATGAATGAATAATGCATGGATGAGTCATTAATTGATATAAAAATGTTTAGAGTTGTGTGTGATGGTGCATCCTCTAATTCCAACTACTATGGAGGCTGAGGCAGGAGGATAGCAAGCTTAGGCTACTTAGCGAAATCCTGTCTCAAGATAAACTAGAAACATGGATGGAGGTACAGCTTAGTGGCCCTACACCATGGGGTTCAATCCCCAGAAGTGCAAAAACAAAACAAAACCACCTAACACATTTCAGAAAACACGAGGAATTTAATTTGCCTAATCTTTGTTTGTTGAAGAAGAAAACTAATGAAGTCTAAAATTGATTAAGATAGCAACAGAATATTATACCAGGAAAACTAAAACCAAAAAACACTTAAAAACTGCTATAATAGCAGAATGCAATAAGGAAAAGAAGTTGAACGGAAGATGGTAGCTTTTCATTTTAATTCTTTCTGAACTCCTTGAGTTTTTAAACCATATGTCTGGGACACTTTGTATTTTACTATATTACCAAAAATAATGGATCACATATAAAATACATAATAAAATACATAATAAAAAAAAGTACATAAAAATTCATTGTATTTTTCTTATTGGAAGGATATAGAATTTATAATAAAGGAAATCATGAATTATAAAATAATACAATAAAATGAATATTCTTTTGAACTCAATACTTTGTAGAATCTATTTTGGCACTGATACTTGAACTGAAGTGTCAGCATAGAGCAACAGCCTCAGGTCTTATAAATAGATTTTTTTTTAAATTTGAAAACGTATCTCACTGAGTCATTAAATCGAACAGGCTGGAATTGAAGTAGAGATCCTTTGGTCAACCTGCCAAAGTGCTGGAATTACAGGTGTGTACCACCACCCTTAGAGTACTTTTATATTAACAAATTTCATGCAGAAAACGAGGATACATGTATTTATCTCTTTATCAGATCTTAGCACTGTGCTTATTTCTAAAGTTCCTATTCTTTAGCTTCATATCTTAGTGATATGATTCCCAAGGATAGGCTAAGTTGATCTAAAACTGAGAGGTTTGCCTTTGAAATACTAACAAATGGTGCTACACATTTTAAAAATTTATTTATTTATTTGGCAGAACTGGGGATTAAACTCAGGCCCTTGCACTTGCCAGGCAATTGCTTATTCTACTGAGCCTTCTCCCTGGACCCTAGTAGTAAAAGTAGCAGTACATGTGCTATCAGGAAAAGAGTCCTATAAATTAAAAGTCAGATCATGTTGCTGAATTTGGATTGATAAAATAATAGTTCAAAACTGCAGTCCCATACAATTTGATGTATCAGTTGGCTCCAAAGGCATTTTTTTCTGGTAACTCAAAAGTCTGTATAGAATATGTAACATGTATATGGGAAAGCCCGACCTGAATATTCTATGATGATATTATAGACTCTTTGCAAAAATAAAATTTGATTGCTGACTCTTGAAATCTATTTTGTGAATTTATCTTTTCAATAATAAATCTTAGGTTTTTCACAGGCATCTACAACTTCCATCTTGGATACAGATTGTCATTATGGTTAAGAAATGTGTACGATCCCACTCTAACAGACTGCTTCAAGCTGCTATCTCTGACTTTTCAAACCATTTCTCTTACCTGGTTATAGTCTGTCCTTGGTGTGTGCACTGACTGAGAGAACTGGAAAGTCACATCACTTTTGAATCTGTCCTGCCCTGAAAGAATGAGCTGTATTATCCCCCAGCACGTGCTAGTATGCTTTGTTTTTTAAACATCTCTTTCTTTGGGAGAATACAAATGAAACCAGGCAGATTTAATGTGGATATATTGTGCACCTATAAACTGGAATAGGAACATCTTTTCTAATGACAGTTTAACTTTCAACTTAATTATGGCAAATTCTCATTCTTGTTCTCTGGTAGTTATATTTATGTAGTATTTATTCAATTCCCTCTTTCTTCTCTTCTTTTTGCTCTTCTTTCCTTCATTTCTTTCTCTCTTGTCCCCCATTTATCATTTTCTAATAATTCAGTAATTATAGTTTGCGAATAGTGAAGAAAAGCAGGAGAGAAAATTCTCTAAATTAACACCACTTACAATGCTTTTTTCTAAGTCCAAGTAGGTCTCACTGAAAGAAATCACAGTATTTTTGGGAATGGATCATAATTTCCCTGCAAGGGAAATTGGAAATATTTGAGGATCTGAATTGTTTCAGTAGTCCCTCGCTATGTGTTGACAGTGAGTAGAAGATAAAATAATTCTTTGGCCATTGTAAAATTTTCTTGTATTAAATTTTCATTAGTTTACTGGGAGACTTGTAGTCTCTACATTAAAATATTACAAGCAGTATTTAGTTAAAAAAAAAAAAGAACAGGGAAGAATTACTAGTGGAGCTTTCCCAAGAGTATTTAGCCAATGGTCTTTGAGGTGCTGAGGCCCTTGTGTGCCAGACTCCCAGTGGGACCCTCTTCAAGGTAAAATAGTGACCACTAATCTTTTACCCTTGAAGGAAAATGATAATGTTGGTAGATTCTGAGTCTGTTTCTAGATCCTTAGACACAAGTGTCATCTTGCTACCATTGAAAAACCCTTGTTCTGACAGCTTCAACTGTCTGGTACATTGTGCAGGAAGTTTTCTTGAATTATTGATAAATTGAATAGGAAAGTAGAGAATGATAACACTATAGGATATACTAATTCTTTCTTCAGGGATATGGCATTTTTATGTGTATTATAGAGAAGAAAGATACTATAACTAAGAAGCTTGTTTTGTAGAAGGTACACTTGTTTAGGGAGATAAAAAGGATGCTTAGAAGTCTTGCATCGTTCATCATTGTAGGTACTTTGATACTTTGTAATTTATAATGAGTGTGCAATAAGTACTTATTGAGTAAATAAATAAATTAAAATCAAGACAAAGTATATTTAGGTTTTTAAAAATCCAGATTGTTAACACTGATTCTCAGCTCAAATCCCATTCACTGACATGCTGCAATTACACACTACTATCAATATAAAATAACCATAAATTTCCAAATGTTTTCAGGTTATGGTGCATGTAGTGTCTTATGTTTTTAAAAGCCCTTTAATAATAAAAAATTAAAACAAATTTTTAAAAATCCACCTCACAGTTCAGTTCAAGTACTTAATTCCAAACAGTGTAATATTTTTATGGGCTGAATATGTTGTTCCAAAACATATATATTGTAGAATTGTCAAATTTGGCTAATTATACTTACAGTTGTGAGGTGAGCATTTAAAATTCACTATTCAATTTTGAATTATATAATACATTAATTATAGTCATCATGCTGTACAATAGCTTACCAGAATGTATTCCTGATGTGTAACTGTAACTGAAGCATTTCACACTTTAATCAACATCTTTTCTTCCTTTTTACTGTCCCTCAGCTTTTGGTAACCACCATTCTAATTTCTTTCTTTTTTCTTTTTGTGTGTGCCAGTACTGGGGATAGAACTGAGGACCTTGCACTTGCCAGGGAAGCACTTATTCTACTGAGCCATCTACCTGTCCCCACCACCATTCTAATTTCTACATCTATGAATTCTACTTTTTTAGACTATACATGTAAAGAGATAGTAAAGTATTTGTCCTGTGCCTAGTTTATTTCACTTAACATAACTTCTTTCAGTTTCATCCATGTTTTCACCAATCATATACTTTCCTACCTTTTCAAGGCTGGGTAGTATCCCATTTGTGTGTGTATTCTATTATACTTTGCGTATATTATATGGGTATATATGTATACTCTACATACTCTTTGTATATGTTTTATATACTATTTATTATATATATATATATATATATATATATATATATATATACTAAATTTAAAAAAATTCATTACCCAATCTATTGATAGGCACTTAGGTTGTTTACATATCATAGTTACTGATAACAATGCTTTGGTGAACATAGGAGTATAGATATCTCTTTCACATACTGATTTCAACTATACTGGATATATGCCAAGATGTCGGATTGCATATTCATATGGTAGTTCTATTCTTAATGTTTTGAGGAATCTTCACAATATTATCCAAAATGTCTCTTTTAACTTAAATTACTACCAACAGTATAGAAGTGCTTTTTTTTTGGTGGTACAAGGGATTGAACTCAAGACCTTGAACTTGCTGGGCAAGCACTTATTCCACTGAGCTATCCCCCCAGCCCCGTGCTTACTTTTTTCATATGATTGCCAGTACTTTCTATCTTGTTCTTTTATTAAAAATACTTTTAAGTAATATTTCTCCTATGTGAGGCTATATTTCATTGTATTTTAATTTGAATTTTCCTGATTAGTAATATTGAATTTTTTATATATATCTGCTGCCTATTTAAGCAATGTAATACCTATATCCAAATAATGCAATGGCCATTGAAAAAATACTTTGAAAGAAAAAATATTTACTTTATTCTTAACCACAATTATTCACTAAATGTAATATGTAAGTCTGTTGGGAGGTATAAAACTGCTCAAGCCTTAGAACTATATTAGGAAGGCCTATTTCATTTCTGGTTTTACATTGGCTTTTTCGTGATATGTGCTTATCATGAGAAATTCCCCAACACTCAGTTTAACAGAGATAAGATGTCATCAAAAAAAAAAGGAAGCTGTTATCTTATATTCAAACGGTGAACTACCTCACTGTAGCAGGCACATCTTACAAATGTGGACCTTGACTATAATTCCTTTGAGTATAAAAACCAAACTGTAAATGAGTTAAAAAGCAAAATATAAAAACCATATTATAGGAAATAGGAAGATAGCATTGACTGGTGGGAAGGGGATCTAACGTTGGAGGGGGAAGGGCAGGAGAAAGGATATAGAAATGACCAAGATTTGACATGTATGTGTACCAACTCCCCATGATAAATGTACTCATTATTACAAACATGTAGTAATAAGAACAATAAATAAAATGCCCCAAGATATTCATGTAGGTCACTATGATAACCTTCACACAGCAAATAATACATTGCCAACAATATTTAGAACACTGAAAGTACCAAATAGTTTCTTAAAAATAAAACAATATATTCAAAGTTATTTATACATTTGTCAAAATCTGTAGGTAAAATTGGTATTTCTACTGTTGATATAATTATATTTCAAGGCAGTTCTCTTAAAAAGAAATCTTATAGGCATCAGGTCATAACTATTTTATAAAAAATGTTCCTTATGATTTTAAAATTGGGAGAATCTATTTTCTTTTTAATAATTATAATAATACTATTAGGCACTTTGTAATCTTAATATTGTTTAATTCCCATAGGAATTATTCGTATTAAATGTCATTAAGTCAAATCCGGAGATAAGTTAACTAAAAATGGAAAACGTTCAAGATGGCTATGAACTGGCTGGAAGGCATAAAAGGGAATTCATGATTTGGAGGTCAAGGTGTCTCAGAACAGGGAGTAAATGAAATGCCCAGACAGGATGTGAAAATCCAGGACATCTTTCTGTAAAGATCTGCTGCCCAAGCCAGGTGTTGGATATTGCGATAGGTTTACCACAGAACTGCAGGTTTCTCTCTGACTTTTGGATTTGGAGGACTCAGCAACCTCTCCAGGTCACATGACTAAGTGACCAGGCCTTGTAGCTAACACCAAGGATAAGATTGTTAATGTTCTCCTTCAAAAGGAACAGCCATTCCATTTATCCTGAATATTCCACTTATCATGGCTCTGAGAGCGGAGGCTTACCACAGAAGCCAAGCACAGAGAAGGCACAAATAGCACAGCCCACCACCTGTTGCCCGTCTTTCACTTCTCCCTCTCTCCTATAAGGAAGGCAATCCTATAAACCAGCTGTTGGTCTTTCCTGGATGAATATTTCATGCAGAGTAACACTGTTTAGAGCTACTTAGATTGTGGCACAGATATTTTGTTTAAGTTGCCAAACTACAAACTACTACTACTACTACTACTACTACTACTACTACTACTACTACTACTACACTACTAAAATAAAAATTCCTGGCAAATGCAAGGTCAGGAGTTCTATTTAAAAAAAAAAAAAAAAAAAAAAAAAAAAAAAAAAAAAAAAAAACAGTTGGCCAACTAAAATCTAGAGCTACTATATTCATTTGTGTAACTAAGCTATTTAGTATCTGACTCAAGATGTGGCTGATTGAAGAGTCAGGAATCTGACTTCCTCCCTCGACATTTCTGCCCCATGCACCCACTTTATTTTCAGCACCCTCCCCTGTCATTTGGTTGAGACATTCCTGGGGAGTTCTGAGGTTATATCCCATTCTTTATCAATGGTTCCAAGGAAGTCCTGAGAACCACTTTCATGGACCGACTTTGATTTGTTATTTGTGTTTACGCCAGGCATTCACTATTCTTTCTCTCTGTGTCTGATGGGAATGTGAAAGTTCTAGTCTCTTTGCTCACCCTTACTATCCCCTGAAAGACAGTCTGTTTGGTAACTTGAAAAAATAATTCAAAGTGCTCTTTTCAGCAACAGAGCTACAAAGCTGCTTGGTGATGCATTATTCAGAATGGCCAAATGACCTGATGCACTTTTTGAAGTCTAGTCTCAAAAAATTGTTTTTCCATTAGTGAATTTTCTGTTGTTTTCAGATTTTTTAAAATTATTAGAAAAGTGAAATATAAGAAACTTATTTAAGTTTATAATTCTAAATAGAACAACTTATAAAGAAAGCACAGATTTAATTTAGTGCTCTCTTCTCCAGTCCTTATAATTTACTTAAGATTTGCATTTTGATTTAATATTGATTAAAATATGTTGATTCTCTTAAAACAGACTCATTGTTATATAATTATTATAGTTGACTTTAAGATACACTGAAATAAGATGTATTCTAAGCTCACAGATGTTGAATGTTTGAAAAAAGTGTTAGGAAAACATTAAGTATTGTATGTACAGAATTTAATATAGTCTTGATTTTTAGCAGGAGGAAGAAAGAAGGCAGAGACTTAATACATTGTGGGAAGAAAGAAGGGAAGAAGGGAGAGATTCTTTTGTTTTTCAACTGGAATGTAGACTAAGACATTTGGAAGCTTTATTAGATCAGTGGTAATTTGGCTTTTTCCAAGTTATTGAGGTAAAATGAAAGTGCTCATTTGACATGAGCTAAGTACAACTTCATGCTTTTTATCTAGGTAGGGGAAGGAGAAACCTGTGTGGCTTCCTTTGGTCTTAGTGAAAGTGCTGTGCTTTCCTGGCTCCTTCACAACCTTCAAATCATATTTAAATATCACTTTCCCAGAGCTGGGTTCTTGGACTACCCAATCTGAAGTAGCTCCCTGGATGTTACTCTCTCTTTGAGCAGATTATCTTTGTTCTCTTTGGACTACCTATTCATCCCCATAGGCTTTTCATTAAGTAGGCTTAATGTGCATGTCATTTCCAAAAGCACATATACTTTTACAGAGATCTCAAAGAACATTTAAGAACCAAAGGGATGCAAGCCTACATGCTAATTGAAAGTTTCAGTTTGAAAATACACACACATACCAGCAGTATTTAACGTTAAAAGCACAATATTCAAAATTTATAGCAAATTCACGAGAAAGCTCTGTATCCCAAGCAACAAGAGTGAAGCCAGGGTAAAGTTTGCTTATTCCATGTTTTCCTGGTGGTCCACTGTAAGTCAGCTAATATGTAAGCTTGTACGATTGCAGCTCGTTTTCTGGATGCTAGATGGGTTCTAGTTAGGCCAGGTAAAGAGATGGGCTGCCTTCCATTTTAATGTTTCCGTAGAGGGGGACAGTTGGAAGACTACTGTGCAATTTTAAGAATTCTTTCTTATAGTGAGTTTTAGGTCATACATTTAGGAAATGTTTTGTGCCTCATTTTAGTACATTTTATATTCTATTTTCACTGGTAAGAATATGAGTCTTCTGGTACATAAGCTTGTACTTTCCTTGTCATTACAGAATGTCACCCTGAAAAACCTTTGTGTGATTGTCACTTCCGCTTCCCACCTCAATCCCACCACCTTTAGTTCTGCATTATACCACAGTATATGATTCTAGGGAGAACAGCAGAGGGAAAATACTGTTAAATTATACCTCAAAGCTGCACTGCCCTTAGAACTGAACTGGTTCTTAAATTGCCACCTTATGAAATGTATAACCATGTCTTAATTAGTAACTATCAATTTATGTTACATAAGAGGACTATTGGCACCTGCTTTTGTATAGTTTATGCAAGCATAACCTTAAAGACTCAAAAATTAAGAAACATATGAAATATTCATAGAGGATACTAAAATCTTAGACTCTGAAAGAGGTAGCAGATTCTAGGTTGCAGTAGCTAGTTAACAGTGAAGATTCAAATGATATGATTATGATATGGTATGATTTTGTCGTAATGTAATCTCTACATAGTTCAGTTTTGTAACAGTATAATAACCTTACTAAGCAGTTACTACTAATAGTTTTGATTATGTAGTAATTATCGAAACATTTAGAAAAATTTATACTATAAAAATAAGCATTGGTATGATTCATTTTCATGTATCTCTATTTATATATTTCCATCAATTTCCTATAGGAAGTAGTAAAATAAAACTAACTAGATAGGAATCATAATATGAAATCTGGATGAAATATTACTTTAATTTGAAACAAAGTAATATTTTATTTACATCTTCAGAAAAAGATGTACATAATTTTCAATTACTACCTTTTAATAATTTGAGCAAGAAAAAGACAAAACCAGAACTCAAACACCTGAACATTTTGGTTGCATCTACCTTTTGTTTTGACAGTTCTGGACATTGAACCTCAGGCCTTACACATGCTAGTGAAGAGCTCTACCACTGAGCTACATGCCAAGATTTAAGTTTCTTGTTTTAAAACTTCATAAAGTATATAATTCAATGTATGTGATTTTAAAATAATAAAAAAGTCCTACAGATTAAATTTGTCAATTATATAGTAATAAATAACACTAATTGGAAAGGTTAACAATACTACCCAATAAAAATTGTTTGCAGTTTCCATGAGGTGACATTCTCCTGTTTGTCTTCTACAGTTTCAAAGAACAGATAATCCCATAAGCCCATAGATAAATACTGGCTTGTTTTCAGCAGTACAGTACTTGAATGGCTTCTGCATTTAAGGTTCTTGTCCTTTCCTATTAGGAAAAGGTAGTATGTAAAGAAGTTTTAAAACATATCTCTGCCTCCCTCTA
Organism: Ctenomys sociabilis; assembly: GCA_004027165.1. Taxonomy (NCBI): domain Eukaryota; kingdom Metazoa; phylum Chordata; class Mammalia; order Rodentia; family Ctenomyidae; genus Ctenomys; species Ctenomys sociabilis. The sequence goes on along the minus strand of PVKA01004741.1, from coordinate 73,845 downwards.
ATCTCCAGCTTTGAAAATGATTCTATTTCATGAAAATCTTGTTTCAGGTCCTCTTCACATAATGCTGAATTTGACATGGAAAAGCTGATATTGCAGTGATTAAAAAATTAAAAGTGTTTCCATATTTAAATAGTATCCAATGATGAACTCAGTAGCAGAACTATGGAGGAGTTTGAGGCTGTTCATGATTAACCAGGCTTATTGTTCTAGGGCATGTAGAGCCTGCTCTCAGTATACCTTTAGATAAGATGTGGCTTGGTGCCAAATATGGTTTTATGCACATCTGGTATTTCCAAACAGATTGAATGTTAGGACTACAATGGAACCTAAGAACTAACTAAGACATTTTAAAGTGGGACAGCTAAAGAAATTGAGCAAGTGCATCAATCAGACAATTAAGGTTTAAGTATGAACAAAATGAGAAAGATGAAAGCTATACTGAATATAACTTTGCATCTCTTGTGCTACGCTAATTTTATTAGGGGTTTACCTTTGAGTCTATAACTTCAAAGTAGAATCTCAGATAAACTATCAGGTACTATCAAAAGTAAGTAGAACCATTTATTATGTTTTGCTTTCTTTCCTATTTGGAAATAGACCACTGCCTCTAACATTCTAGCCTACATGGACTTGATGCATTGCATGGCTGGAGTGAGGGACATAGGAGAGGGGATATAAGGAGTGGATGGGGAGAGAAGAAGGATCCTGCACAACTCTGAGATTTTTCCATTTATCTCTGTGAAATCACAGGGTATTTATACTATTTTTTTCCTGTTAGACACATACTTGCAAGCAGCATACAACATATGCCAAAGAAGCCTATAGTTAAAAAAATGTTGAAGATTTGATTACTGTATCGCCCCAGCTCTCTGTCAAACACAGATAATTAAAGGGTGCTTGTGAACACTGGTGGTGACTAAGAATGCCACCACTGCTGAGAAAATTATGTCCTGTGAAATGGCTTCACAGTTTGGCTCCACTTCAAGGATAGGGTGTACAAGAACAAAAAGGGAAATAGCTCTTCATATATTTCCTTCATTGCTGTGACTTACTGCCTACTGCATGTTGGCCCTTTGGCTTTTATAGTTTAAAGCAAGGAACATAAATTCAGTTGTATGCTGTTGACCCAAGGAATCATTATATAAATATAAACTGCTAGTTTTATTTTCTTTTCTTGTTTTGAAACTAACATAAAATATTATACTTTCCTATGTTAAAAATACATATATGGTGGGTTGGGGAGACACCTCAGTGGTATAAGTACCTGCCTGGAAAATGCAAGGACCCGGCTTCAATCTCTGTTACCAGGAGATATAGTGCAGGCCTGTAATCTCAGGGATGGGGAGGCTGAGACAGGAGGATCACTACAAGTCTGAGCTGTGTAGTAAGACATTTAAAAATATTTTTAAAAAAGTATGTTGTACTGAAATCTTTCTGTGGCTCTATAACTACTGCAAAAATAGCTAGGAAAAAGCCGCTATCATATTCTACTATTTTTAACTATGAATTGTTTTCTCAAAGTATCATAAGTAGATAATCAGGATGCAGCAGAGTTTATCTTTCTGTGATTTTAAGTTGTAGGGATTTGATGTGAGTCTAAAATTAAGGTTGATGTTACTGGCTTTGTGTGAAGTCCATGTGCCTGAAAATTAATAATCAGTTGTATAGGATCATGAGAGGGGAGAAAATAAATTTCCAATTATTTTCAAGCGTGTTTCAAAGCAAGATAAGGATTTATTTTCTGACATTGTACAGTGACCATATTCAGGTCAGAGGAAAGTGATCTCCTGAGTTGTCTGCAATCTGCACTTTGACTTCCTCCTCTTGGCCTAATTTAGTCCAGATATTTCAACAGCTAGACTAAGCCTCATCACCATTTAGCTGCCAAATCCAGTGGCTGCCAATACCACTACTAGCTTTTTAAATACACCTGTTGCCAGCACTATGTTTGAGGAAAGAAGGCTGGACCTTTTTGTTCTACCCCAGTGGCTAGGATCTCTCTCAAAAGAGAATTATTTTTACTATCACTTCATCATTCTTCCTTAGAGAAACATTTTTTTCCTAACAAGCTTCTCTCTTTGCAGAGAAATTGCATTTACACTGAGTCTGGTATGTAACATCTGTTTTGGATTAGCTTGTGGAGAAGAAAAAAAATTTTGATAATCAATACTACCTCTAAGTTTTGCTGGTGTGAGGCCAGCAAAGCTTATAAACAAACAGAAGCAAAAAAAGAAACAACATCAAACTCATGAAGACCTTGTGTAAATGAGGAGTTTTCAGGATAATAATGAGAAACTACTGACTGAAAAGTCTGATAGTGAATGAAATGTGTTGCATGCCAATTAAATATAAATATGAAGTAGTCCACATAAAGGACTATAATTAATGTGTTTGATGGAACCAAAGCAACATTTTTGGAGTAATTTTGGTAGAGAAATGAATAGAAATCCATTTAAAACCCGGCTGCTGCTCTAATAATCCCTGGATAAGGAGGCTCTCTGGGCAGGCTACTTGCATTTCCGTTAGCATTTGCTCCTGGCCAGGAGGCCAGAGGCTTGCATGAATATTCCCTATCTACTAAAAACGTGATATAAAATTGCAAACAGAAATGCAGTGGATTGGGTTTTGAGTGTTTCCAGCCTTTAAAGTAGTGTAGTAATAGTTCTTTAAAGTGACAAAATTGAATTCAGATTATTTTAATATTTTGCACAAAATATATCCATTAACAAATTCCTTCCTACATAATGTCCTTGCAGCCAACATGTCTTCGGGAACTCATTTTGATCCATCCCACATTAATCAGCGTTCACATAGTATACGCGTTTTCCTTGTATCAGTGGAATACCCATTTTGTAGATGGACATGTAATTATTTGAATGGGCTGTCTTACTGATCACATATCAGTCTATATATTCTGACAGGCAATGGAAAATATAGTAAGTAAAACCTTACCATGTCTCTGGCCTCAGACTGAAATGTCTTCACCCTGACAACATCAGGTTGTTTTTCCTGCAAAGCAAGCCTGTGCATGACTCACGCAGTGCTCTTCTTATTTTACTGACTGATTTGATTTGGTGTGATCTGGAAGGAGATCTGGTCAAATGTCAAAGACTGGCTTCATCTTTACTCCTTCCTGAACCCACATTTACTGTATCAGCAAGTCTTGTTGGTGCTCTCTTAGAATTATGTCAGAGCCTGACCATTCTTACTACTTCTGCTGTCAGCACTCGAAGTCAATGTATTTTGATGGACCATTACTAGTCTCCCAACTTCTAGGCGCTACTACCCTTCAGCCTATTCTCCACAGTGCAGCTAGTCTTTCCCAACTCAGTTTGGTTTTGCTCTCTTCTTCAGCAGCTCTCCATTTCACTTAGAATACATTTCAAAGGTGTCTAGGTTGCTGCTCTATTCCTCTTCTTGTGCCTTACCCTCTTTCCTGATTTCACCACCTATTCTCCTAGTGCTCTCTGTTTTAGCTCATTGACCTTCTGGCTATTTTTGCAAACATGACAACTCAACTTCCACTCAGGGTCTTTGCACTTGGGCTCCCTGTGTAAAATGCTCTCTTTCTGGTCGGCCACACATCTCTTTTTCTCACTTCTCCAGGTCTCTTCTCAAATGTCAGAGAGGCCTTCCCAGATAAACATTTAAAATAGCACTCTCCCTCTCAATGTCTCCTTGGCTAGCTTTATTTTTCTGTGACTCATCATCTGACATAGTAGGTATTTACTGGAATTTTTACTTTTGGCGTTTCTCACAATAATGTAAACTATATGGGAGCAGGGACTTTGCATGTTGGCAAATAGTTGTACCTTCCTTCTCTAGAATACTTCAGTCTCTTGAATTGGAGACTCTTCAGAAGCTGAATGATCTTTTCTTAAAATTTAACATTCCACATCTTTGTTCTAGTCCCTTTGCCAGGGAAATCAAAGTAGTGACTTTCGAATAACAGCAACTATTTTAAAAATCATTTCTTACAGCAGTCTGTTTAAGTACTTTGCACTATTGTATTTATTTCTACTTGTAACCCCAAAGACAGGGGTTATTACTATTTATTTTTTACAGACAAAGATACTGCGAACTTGGAGAGATTAATTTGCTGTCAGGTCGCAAAGTTAATCACTAAGCTGAGGTTACCCTTGAGGTTTGACTGACTCCATACTGTCTCCTAGCAATCTGCTCCAGAAGTTTATTTCCAGTAATTAAAGCAGGGAAGCCCATGGATTTAAAGCACGGTTTTGCTTTAAATGTGATAGGATTCTGGAGAATAGGTGTGCATGTGTATATGGGAAATATTTACGTATAAATACGTATACCTCATCATTATATAAATACATATGCATTCCAAAAATACTGCAAAGCACACCAGGTAGGTTGCCTTTTGGAAAGCCACTTAGCCAGACTGGAAAAAATAAATCGCCTTTTTGCTTCATTTAATTGCACTAACGTTAAGCGAAGAGATTGTTTAATGCACTTGGCAAGAGGACGGGATTCAAACTGAGGTCCGGAGAAAAGCGGGTGTCATCAAGTCGCTAACCGCTTCCGAGAGCGGGCATAAAAATATATCCGAAGAAAACCTAAGTTCTTATAAGACCCTCTCTTGGGTGAAGCTGGCTCACCGCGATGAAGAGTCGTTAAGTAGCCGCCGGCTGGAGAGCTAGGGCTAGAGGGGCCCCAGACCGCCGCGCGACGGGGGCGGGGCCGGGCGGACTGGGGGCGGGACCTGCTCTCGCCCCGCCCCTCTCCTCGGGGATGCCGGGATGTTTACACGCCTGACAGCGGCGGCCGCGCGAGGAGAAGCGGGAGCCGCGGGAGGATGGGCCGCCTCTAGGTTCGCTTTGGGGCCGCGCCTCGCCGTGCGCTGGGTGAGTGCCCGCGCCTGCAGCGGCCGCGGGGGTGGCGCGGCGGAAGGTGGCCGACCGGCTCGGGGCCGCGCAGTCTCGCCCCAGGCCCAGTGGGCCTTTCCGCGGCGGCGCCGGGCCGAGCTCCCCGCCCGCTCTGAGTCTCTCGAGGGCGGGAGGACAGACCGCTCACAACTTCCTGGTGAGTCTCGGACTGCGGCTTGGGGGCCGGGCAGGGCGGGGGTGTGCGCGCGGCCGGCGGGGAGTGCGAGCTGACCCGGACCGCGCGGCGGCCTCGGCCTCCCCGCCCGGGGGGAGGTGGGGCGCGGCGGGCCGCGCTGTGCTGGGCGCGGGGCTCGGGCTGGTTGCGGCCCAGCGGAAGAGCGCGGTCGCCCCGAGCCTGGCCCAGGTTCCAGTAGACCCGGCCGTGTGGGCGCCGCCGTAACGAAGAAACTTGCGGGTGCCGCGACGGAGGCGGCGGCGGCGGCGGCAACAGGTCTTTGGTTTCAGGACCCGAGGAATTTAAGCGAAGGCCCGCCTCCTGGCGGGAGCTCATTGGCGGCGTCGGTTATTTATCCTTCGGCGATTGGTTAAATCTGTCTGTCAAGATTCTGCCTTAGCCCGATTTAGAAAAGTGAAGTTTGCTGGGAGAGTTCGGGTTGTGGGAGAATCCGAAGAGGCTCCAGGTGGCTTGAGAAGTACGGGGAGGGTGAGAGACTTGTTGGAGAATGAATTTTAGCGGGTCCTGGGAGTGGAAAATGTTGGAGGGAGGGTTCGCGAGGCCCTAGCAAGCATTGGCGATGGTGGCGATGAAAAATGTTTGGGCAATTGAGGGCAAAGCCAGAGGGAGAAAGGGGAACCTAGAGGCAGAAGGAGAAAAGTGAGAAGACCACATGGCCCCGCGGTACTGTCAAAAAATAAATTCAACCTAGAGGCTGCTGTGGGAAATCGAAGGAATTCTTTTTGCCCCTCTGTACTGTAGGCCCTGGGAGATGATGTGCCAACAGACGAACTGTGTACTGACCAGGTGTATTTCTTGCTAGGGTTAAATACTAAAGTATACTTACTGATTTTAAGAATGCAGTTGAAAAGAACCATCAGATATCTATAGTTTGTAGAGCGTTATGTACCCTTGTAATACATAATTAGGGGCACTCTTATTTTTTCTTTCAAGTGCAATATACTTTCCCTATGACGATCGCAATGTGTCTCGTCAAGTTGCATTATATGAAAAAGTTTCCAATGTATGTGTGATAAATACGTTGTTTAGGGATACGAGCTGCTGCTCATGTGATAAAAGACTGGTACAGTACTTGGCACTCATAGAGCTATGGAACGTTTGGAACAGCCGACCACACTGAAAACAGTGATCAGTTGAGCAAGACATAGAATTAACCGTCTAATGCTTTGTAGCATTTCTTGCTACATGGATGCCGAGATTTCTTGGGTGTAACACTTGGCAAAGGTTAACATATTTTTGGTTGTTGGAATTGATTAACGTACAGCCTAAGCAGTTACTTCACTTTCAGTGGAAGGAATCTCAATTTGCTTCTTCCGTAAAACCGCAGCATCCTGTATTTGATCCTGGACTGGGAACTTTGCTGGGGTTGAGGAGTGCAGTGTTGGAGCTTTTCAAGTTTAGCTCCTGGGGGAATCAGAGGATTAAAACGTGTGAGGGTACATGAGAGGGTGGCTTCCTAAATGGGCTAAGGAACTGTTTCAGGTTGCATTTTCGAGAGGTGGCGGAGGAGATAGGAAAGCTCCGGGACCCTTCCCGAGGTGCCAGCCCTGGATTCTGCTCTCCGGCAGGAGACCCCGCCCCCTACGGCGCTGACGGCCTCCTCAGCCAATGGGCGGCCAGGACACCAAGGCTCTCTCTGGGAAGGGTGGGAACTTCCTATACTGGCCCTGGGCTAGGCGGAGGGAGCACGAGTTTGTTCTGTGAGGATGTCCGCAGGAGGGGAAACACTAGGCCGAGGCATCGTCTTGTGGAATCCGTATGGGAAAATAAAGAGGGAAGGAGCTCAAGTTTCTTCTGAGCTCACCTAAACGTCTCATTTCGCGATGTGGCTGCTACTTGAACTCATTTCGACTGAAACTATAGTAGATAAATGCAGCTGGTCAGCAAACAAAATGTATTCTCACTGGTTGGGGTTTTAGTCTGAAATAACCTGAAAATGAAAACCAAGAAAAGGTCGGAAGCTAAATGGTTAGATGTTTTCAGCCACCTGGAAAACTTGCCACGGTTAAAAAATCTTGCCTGTTTGGAAACTGAAGATTTCTCTTTATATCCAGGCATAGAGTCATTTGAAAATCAAAACTACTGTTCAGGATTATTTATTCAGGTACTACCTGTTGCACCCTCTTTTTTCTCCCTTTTTCCTGTCTGCACAATTTTAACAGTTTATCTCCAGCCCATTAAAACAGGAATGAGGAAAGCATGTCTGGTATGCTGGTCGCATACTAGTGGAGGAGTGGAGTGCTGAGGCTAGTAACACACCTGATTAATAAAAAGTCAGCATTGTACTTCTAAGTGACCAGAACTGCTTAGCAGTTATAGTTTGTGTGAATAAATATATATTCTCCTTAGCTCCACACCCCAGTCCCAATCATCTGCTTTTTGAAAATGACAGTTTGAAGCTTAGGTTTATTATTAAGATTTAAGTATTTGCATATATTGAGCTGTAGCTTTTTCCAACATCACTGTATGATGAGATATTGTTAGAGATTTCTACACTCATTCTAGAGCCAGAGACTTCTTTGAATTGTCTGATATTTTAAAGTACCTCTGTCCTGTTACTAATGTAGCTACAAATGAGGACATCTGAAGAGGATAAATTATAATAAATTATATAATTCCCTACTCCTGGATTCATCAAGAGGAAACTCTGTGTTCCTTCAAATATTTGATTATTGTGTGGGCATGATCATTTGTAAAACATGGCAGCAAGCTTACAGTAGTACCTGATGTCTTAGAAGTGGCACGTATTGTGAATTGCTCCAGTAGCAGTTATTTTATCTGCCTTCTATACATAGCAAAACTCAGTTCTCCATTTGTTTTATCCATGAGAAATACGAATTATTAACATTTGGTTAAGATATTATAATCAAGTATTGTTTATATATTTAAAGAATATAAAGACGGTTCTGAATTTTTACTTTGATGCAGCTCACTCTTAGATTTCATTTTGAGTTTGATTATAACTGTATGGTATTTTCACGAATTTTTTTATTGTAAAAAAAATGGGTAGAGACTTCATTTCATGGTTTTTCAGGGAGAACCAGTTTATTCTTTTCCTTCCTTTCTTTTCTTGCTTGCTTCCTTGCTTGTACTAGGATTTGAACTCATGACCTTGCCTTTGCCAGGCAGGTGCTATTCTGTTGGGCTATATTCCCAGTCCTTCATGGCTTTTCATAAGCAGTGGGAATGAGGACAGATAGTCTTGAAGTATTCTTGTATTTTTTTTTTTTTTTGAGTAGGGTAGCTTTGTTTTAAGTTTTATGAAAATGATAGCTGTTATACAATTTATGTAATGATCTTATACAATTAGTTGTTTTGTAGGAAAGCTCTCCAGACGGTTAAGCAGTGAGAAAAATTTTTTAAAGTGGCTAATAAAAATTTAGAAATGTTTTCTGTTTCTTAATGGAAATAAGCCTTTTTGTAAATTGCTGGTGATTATTTGTTGAAAGTTATTAAAGGACACTTTTTCATTCCAGGCTGCTTTTGTATAGAACAGGAGTTCACTGACTTTTTCTTAATGGGCAGGCAGGTAGTGTATGTTTTTAGATCTGTGAATTGCAGAAGTAGTCTCTTCTTGTGCTGCTGCCATGGTAGCCAAAGACAGTTCTTACACAGACATGTGTTTCATGAAAACTTTATACAAATAGGCAGTTGACTCTTTCCTGCTTTAGAAGAATATAACAAAAGTGTGATTCTTGGTTTTGATGTTTGGGATGTTTGGGATTTTTCTTACTCAGTGTTTTGTAACTTTCTTTTTGTCCTAATACCCTTGATCTTCTCTAGTTTCTTCAGTACAATATCCACCAGTTCATTCTCAGTGTCGTCTCCCCCCCCCCCTCCCCACAGGTGATAAACACATGAATCTCTCAGGTTTATACACTTTTCAGGTTTCTATAGCACTTGACCCCTGGGAGATCTCAGACCTATCTTGTGATATTGAATGAGTTGTGTGCCTGCCTTTGATTTTTGTCGCCTGTAGAGCAAATTTTTGGCACAAATAAGAAGGTGGGCCTATTTTTTTCTTTTTAAGAAAAATAGACAATCATCCATGAAGGACTTTTTTCCTAGTAAAAAAGTCTATTTTTTTTGTCCACTGGAAAAGAACTATCCTTCAGAGGCCTAGAGTTGGTGTCCCTAGGGTAAGAGATACTTGCTTCCTGTGTTGGGAGTGTTGTAAGAGTTTAGTTGTAGGGTGATGAGGTACAGTTCCTGAAAAGCAGTGGAATTAAAGGGAGTAGAATGTGAAAAGCCTTTGAAATTACTTATTTGAAATTTTCAGTGCCATCTAGTACTGGGCTTTGGCAGTATGGGAATTTTTACCTTCTAATCCTAAGGGAGACCTGCTCTGCTTTGGCTCAGTCTTGCCTGGATAGAGTTCCTCCAAATTCTCCTGATGTTTATACTTTCTCTGCTTGAATTCTCTTTTCCTTTTGCCCTGTGATTTTCATATTGATAATTTAATGATTCCCACAGTTGACGTAATGTTCCTACTTTTTTTTTTTTTTTTTTTTTTTTTTTTTTTTTGTGGTACCAGGGATTGAACTCAGGACCCTGCACTTGCCAGGGAAGCACTTATTCTACTGAGTTATCTCCCCAGGCCCACAAATAATTTTTTTGCAGACTAGGAAAAGGTAATAATGTCTATACTTCAGGTAGATAAAGCAATAATCTTGGGACATACACAATATTCTAGGTCAGTGATGGGGAACTGTTTAGAGCTTTCAGTGATACAAACTGTGCACTGTGGTATGGGCATCATAGATTCACTACTATTATTGTAAGGTATAAAAAGACAAGTTGCAAAAAGATCTTTAAATACTGATGCAAAAGGAAAATGTTGTTTCTAATATAGTTATAATTATGGTTCTTTTTGTTGTAATATTTTCCCACATCCGTACATTTATTCAGGTGAATTACTATTATTTTTATTGTATTTGTAATCATAATAGTCACATGTCCTCTATTATGTGATTGGGAAAATTGAATAGAGCTGGTTATAAAAAATTATGCATTTAAAATACAAGAACTCTAAACCTTCCACTACGTTTTTATCAAGTTATTGTTTAACTATAGTAGAATAATATGCTGTGTTTATATGCAATCATAAAGATGCCCAGAACTAGGTAATGGGTAATTTATTTTAGGCATGTAGCATGTCCTTAATTCAAACATTTTATTTTGTGCATGGTTTGTAAATCAACAGATACATGTGAGTTGAAAGATATACAGAGCAGGTTTTTGATGGATTGATGTTGTAGGAATTAATTCACATTCTTACAGCAGCTTGTAAATTCACTTTCTTGGTATTTTTACACTCTTATTTGAATATGTTCAGAATAGTTTAATAACAGATGTGGTAGTCTGTGAAAATTGGCATTTCCCATTTTAAAAATACATCTAAAATAAAGTTTTTGTAAGATTTTTACGTTTCATAAACATTTTGATTGTTGAATGGCATGTCTTCAGCTTTGCTTTGTTTTATGATTTTGAGGGTTTAAAATATCAGCTAGTAATAACTATTATCTTTTGTTATATAGCTCTCCCATTTACTCCTTTTTTTAATGTATTTAGTGCAGGGTCTACAGGGTCTCACTACCTAGGTCGGACTTGTATTGATTCTCCTGTTTTCAGCCTCCCAAGCGCTGAGATTAAGGTGCGCTATATCATGCCCAGTCTCAATTTCCATCTCAGCGTGTCCAGGGCACAGGGCCTGCACAGCAAGCCAATGAAACCCAGCTGTTGTGCTCTGTCTAAGCAGGTACTTTAGTCTGCTGAGCTATTTGCCTGTCCCTTTCCGTTTGCACTTCTATTTGCTCTTTATATACAGAGTATTTTTTTAGTGAGAGGAATTTATTATTACATAGTATTTAGTAGAAATGACGGCTATGAGTAAGGTCAAGCTTTCAGCAAAGTGTCTGCTACCAGGCTTGCAAGGAAGTTTCTGCTGCTGCTGTGACAGAAAACTGCCAATCTAAACCAGATAAAGTCACTGTCCAGATAAAAACATAGTTAAGATAGGGAAGTTCTAGAGGCCTCAGAAACACTCAAGATTATTGCAGATCAGGAAATGAGTACTATGGGCCCTGAATCTTAACACCTATATTAGTTTCCTAGGACTGCTGTAAAATATAACTGCAAAGTGGATGGTTTAAAATAATTTATAGTCTCATAGTTCTAAAAGGACAGCCATCAGCAATCAAGGTGTTTGGCAGCGAATGCTTTGCTCTTTCTAATGGCTGGGGGTGCTGTTCCATGTGTGTCCTTCTGCTACCTTTGGGTGTTGGTGTCACTTGTTGGCTTTTCTTGGCATATAGACTTTACTTCTCTCTGCGAATGGTACATGGCATACTTCCTGTGTGTCACTGTGTCTCTTTCTTAAGAGGACACCTTATTGACTTCATCTTTACCACTTATCATTCTTATATTTAAAATTTAACAGGGAACATTTATACCTGCCTTGTTATTCAGAATCTTTATGAAAGAATTTCAAATTTCTGATTTTTTTTGGTCTTAGCTGATTTTAAGCTTGTGCGGGGATTGTGTCTAAGAGATAAAGACACTATAGTTATTTTGTGCATTTATAGATATTCTATTGCTACTATAAAATGGATGTTCAAAAGTTTTCTTCCATTTTACATTATCTTGTAGTTTCTTTTAGCAGAGAAATAAATACTTTCAGAATTAAAAGAGATATATATATATATATAATATATATATATATTTTTTTTTTTTTTTTTTTTTTTTTTTTTTTGAGGAACCAGGGATTGAACTCAGACCGTTGCACTTGCCAGGGACGCGCTTATTCCACTGAGCCATCTCCCTGGCCCCTTAAAAGCAATATTAAAAATTGTATATGCACTGTTCTTTTCATTTAATGTGGGAATAAACTGAGACCCAAGGACTGTATACTAAGCAATGTTCCACTATATTGTGTGTTTCCCAGATCTTCAGAGTTCTTGTTGATGGTTTCTTGTTTTGTAACGGTAATAATACCTGTGTATAAGCTTAGTAATCTTCTTGATAATAGATACAACATGTTTTTCACTTCTGAATTAGCAGAAATTTGTTTTGTTCACAGTAAAATTTTGCTGATGGCGTGATGGCATTGCACTTTTGATTGCTTATGTGTGGACTCTGAATATCTTATTAAGTCAGCAAGTTTATTTGAGTCCCCATTTATATGTTTGTGAAGTATTTTTCAGCAACGCTTGCTATAGCTTCAGACTGAAGAAGTTAAAAAAGGAAAAGAAATCACCAATATGAAAGTAGGCCTCATAAGGAACCCTAACTTAGAGGCTGTGGCTAGGATAATGAAGGTCAGAAAATTCATGGGTGATTACAAGGCTGTCTGGGAAATAGTTCATAAAAATATATTTCATATTTCACATACTTTTGAGTCACAAGAATCAGGCATCATTGTTGCTTATTAATCATTATAGTATAGAAAATAACTCACATGCTTATATTGTAACCCACTGAGCATTTTGTTCCTCTGATCTTTTTTTTTTTTTCTCTTTATATGATTCAGAGATTATGCATGCTTCAGTTTCTTTTATTTTGGTGACTAGAAATTGGTTCTGGTGTATTCCACATGTTCGATATCTGTGCTAATTCACCCTTGCAAAATAGAATGATTAGAAATGAGTCAAATCCATCTTAGGGAATTTTTTTTTTTGATGATTCCTTGTCTATTTGAATGTTGAAAATAAGTTCAATAAAACTTGTATAGCTGTTCAAAATACAACTCAATCTGTGGTTCTTGGAGTACCCCTGTCAGAGATTCAGTTTTAAAACAAGTACTGCTGATAATTTTTATGCACAAAATTGCACAGAATGGTCTGTTATGAAAACTTGTGTTGCAGATAAACAAAGCAGAAAATTCAGGCCACTCCCAAAATACTTCTCTTTTTTTGCGTGTATTTTATAGTAAAAATATTTTTTTACTATTGATATTTTTTTCTGGCAGGAGTTGTGCTTTGGGAGTATCTTACATCTAACATTTATGTGTAAATGCTGTTTTAGTTTAAAATATGAGTTAGCAGTTGTGAAATTACTCTTTTGAATCAATTATAATTACTGGGTAGAGAAGTATACAATTGAGTAATAACAAGAGAGCATTCTACCTGATGATAGAACGTGAGGGAAAATAGTATATCTAAGTGTTGATTTTAGTCCAGCCCTAATGAGCCATCCCTTTGTTGGTATACTGCTCATACTGTGTGCTGTCCTTATCAGTTTTGGCATTTTTACAGAATTTCTTAAAGCTCAGTGTGGAAGCTTACCATGTCCCTATTCCTCAGGTGGTTTGCTCACTGCATAAGGACAAAAGCCCTTTGCCTTGCCACATAGAGTTTTTGTTTCCTTTTACCAGTGTTGAGACCTACCTGTAGTTTTCTCCTGTATCCTGTTCCATGGATTGGTTGTGCCTTGCTTCTGTGTCTTGAATATCTGGCTGTGCTGGAAAGTATTAAAAAAAAATTATGATGAGTAAACTGTTCCTGTTTCCATGACTGTCTTGTTTCCATTTGTCCTTTGATAATAAGTCGTAGTACTTGAAACCCCTGTGACTTCCTTCCTTGTCAGCAGATACAGGCCTTTGCATGTAAATCATACCCATTATTCAAAAATCCGATTTAGTAATGTTAAAATTTTTCTATAGTGATTTTTTTTTTTTTTTAATTTAAGAGTCTGTAAGTACAGGTTATTTTTGTTTGGAGTCATTTTCCCAATATTCATCTTGAGGGTATTCAAAAGACAAATAGTTGACTGTGTAGCAGTTGCTGCTTAATTTAGTTTCAAGTTGAAGTGAGAATCTCTGAATTTAGGTATCATATTTGGCTGAAGAAAGAATACAAATGATATGATCTATAAGATGAATGATTCTATAATTACCTTCCTTTTATGATTATTCTTTTTTTTCTTCCTTTATTCCTGCGTAGCCACACTACTTATAGACCAGAGAAAGAAATTTAGAGGTTATTAGTGAGTAGCTGATAGTGAACAAAAATAATGGATGAGAAAGAAAAACCTAGAGAGCAGTGGCATTTTTCAGGGACAGATAGAGATGTAATGATGAGTAGTAGGAAAAAAGAAATCTTAGCAAAAGGGAGGGAAAGATGCAAAAAATGTAACTACATATGTTCATTTCAAAAGGTTGTTCTGAGATTTTTATTATAAAACTAAATGTAAGTAAGTTGCGCCATGTTGCTAGTGCTCTTAATAGTTCCATATTAACATGTAATATACTTACTATCTAGCTTTATGATTAGTTATTTTTTATTTATTTGGGTTTTTTTTGTGGAATCAGATTGAACTCGGGCCCTTGCGCTTGCTAGCTTATTCTACTAAGCTATTTCCCTGGCCCCTTGATTAGCTTTTTTTTTTTTTTTTTTTTTTTTTTTTTTTTTTTTTTTTTTTTTTTTTTTTTTTTTTTTTTGCAATACTTCCTATAGTGTTTTTAAAGTAGACACAACTATTGCTCAGTAACCTCTAAATATATTGGTTGATCGTGGAAGGAAGATAGATTTCAGACAAGTGATGGCCAAGGAAGTTTATCTCAGTTTTGCTTGGAGATGTCAATTTGCCCAATTAAACAAAAACAAAAACAGAAAACAACACTTTAGAGCCCCATTGTCAGATATTTAGATTATTTTTTTTTTACATTTTTAAAATTTCATTTTTATTTTCTTTTTATTTTGAGGAATAAAAACAAGAGCAAGAAAAACAAAAGCAAAAGCAAAGATAGAAACAGGATAACATACAACAGTACATGTTACAGATTTTCAAAACAAGAATATCTGACCAACAGTGGTTGATATTTTATCTGTTTTCATTGAAGATTATTCTTTGAATCTGGAAAACTCATGATAGTCTGTATCACAAAGCAAATATCTGGCTTTATGCTTTTACAAATATTTCAGTCTTTATTAATTATAGAATATGAGAATAAGTGAAGGACCCTGCCACTGTATCATATTGCCTGGCTCATCTGTATTTTAATGGTTTCATAGTAGTGCCTCTGCTTTCAGCCTAATCTTGATCTATTTTCTCATATTTATTTGTCTTTTCCCCTGCATTTTAGCAAGCACTTATTCCACTGAGCTATTTCCCTAGCCCTGAGTTTTCTTAAATTTAAGTTCTGTACTTTTTCTGGGTCTTCTGTTTCAGTGTTGTTTTTTTTTTTCCTTCCTGCTTTTAATGTTTCCACATTTCAAGTATTCCATCTCATTTTATTAAAAAAAAAAATCCATCTTTGAAAGTCTCGCTCAAATAGTACCCAAAATATAAACTTTTTATTTCTATTTAAAAAAAGTTTTAAAGATATTAAACAAAATACAACTTTATTTCTTCTGCTTCTTAGATCTTTAGTACTTTTTGTTTTTCACTGTAGATTACTTTAACATCCTTCCTAGTATATAAGCTTCTGGAAGATATGAATCATGTCCTGTACATATTTGTTTCCTCTGTGAATTAGGACCATTCTTGTTGGGATGACTGCTTCTCAGAGACCATATGAAGCTGGAGGTCTGGGCAAGCCCTTGGAAGGGGAGAACATCCAGCACAATTGCGCATTTGGCATCAGGGAAGTCTAGGATGACTGCCAGGAACAAGACCTTGGGAGGCCTAGAGAGCAACCCAGGGCATTAAGATCTGATTTGTTAGTGGTCACTGTCAGGACATTCAGGCACCTAGTCTGACAAGGCCGAAGTTTGTATCTGAATTTGAAGTTTAAATTCTGAAAGCTTTCCAGTTGGGTGAGATGGAAACTAGGACACTAAAAAAACAGATGTGTCTGACATTGACTTGATGCAAATGGTAAGTAAGGACTGTTAGAGTCAAGGTAAACTCCTTTGGTGATTATGTGTAAGTCAGACATAGACATCAAGGAATAAAATAAGAGATGAGCTCCTGGAATTAATGTATGAAGTTAAAATACAACCAAAAGTCAGATAAAATTAACTTGAAGCTGATTTACCAAGTTGTTCAGTAGGTATCCTTTAATTTCCTTTCCTTGGAGGCTACCTTATTCTTAGTCCAATTTAAGTGATCTGGCTTACTGTACAATTGTAGGAGCTTTTTTGTCCATAAAAGTTACTATTTGCCAGATTAATCCCATGTTGATGGCCTAATAGGCAGTCTCCTTGTATTGAGAGATGTATTGAGTTAAATAAAATACACCAATATTTGAAATTATTTTCTTCAGAATAATTACTGTTTGTGAATTGATAGACTTCTGTTTGCTTTATGGACATCAAATGCTGACATATTGAAAGGTTATTTCATTTCAAAATAGATATTTCTAGCAAGATGTGGTACAGTAATCCCAGCTAGTCTGGAAGCTGAGGTAGGAGGATCTTGGGTTTTATGCCAACCTGGACAATTTACCAAGACCTTGTATCAAAAACAAAACAACGTAAAACCAAACCAAACAAAAAAGGGGAATATAGCTCAAGGGTTGAGTATTTGCCTAGTCCTATAGTAGCACCTCAGTTGTGAACACTTTTATTTGTGAACAAGTTAGTTTATAAGCAGAAATGTCTGACAAATTTTTGTTGTTGTTTGCGAACTCTGCATCAAGTTATGAACATGACTACAGCCATCTTTCCTGTATGAACACAAATGTGGACATCTTTTCCACATACGGAATGAGATAAGCTTGTGAACCTAGGTAACAGTAAGTGTGAAGTCCAGATTTCAGTTCTCAGTATGACAACAAACAAAACAAACCACAGATTTTTCTTAATATCTTTTCTTAGTTTTTATTACTGGAAATCTAAAAGAATAATTACAATTAAATTAATTTTTATAGGCTTGGGGTACAGCTCAGTTGTAGAGCTTTGCCTTACATTTATCAGGTGGTAGGTCTGATTTCTCAGTACAGGAAAAAAATTACTTTTAAAAGTTTAAACTGGGCATGGTGGCATATGCCTATAATCTCTCTCTGGGCAGTTAAGGCAGGAGGATTGCAAGTTTGAGTTCAGCCTAGGCAATTGAGCACCTATCTCTAAAAAAACAATTTAAAAACAGGTGGGGATATATCTGTGTTAAGTTCAATCTCTAGTATACACCCCCGCACACACTCTCTCTCTCTCTCTCTGCTTACAAAGGGCCTGTGTAAATGGCCAAAAGATACAATGTTAATAAGCACATAGAAAATTAACCTGGAGAGGTCTTCAGAGGATGCATGAGAAAGACTATGGATACCAGGAAGATAGAATATCTTCTGTGATGTGGTAATGAAATTATTTGTACCTTTATGTTTTCAAGTTTGATTGTAAAAGCAATCAAAACTATAGGACTTTGTTATCTTTCTGTTTGGTTCATAGTTAAAGCATGATCAGAAACTATTATTGAAAAAGAATCAAAGGGCCAGGGAGATAGCGCAGTAAAATAAGCACTTGCCTGGCAAGCGCCAGGGCCTGAGTTCAATTCTTGGTTCCGCCAAAAAAAAAAAAAAAGGAAAAGAAAAAGAATCAACATTATAAAGGGGATCTTGACAATGGATTTGTTAAAAAAATATTAAGATAAATTGGTTTGTAAGATTTATAAAGGAATTAGATTTGAAAATTAATGCTGTGATGTACTTAAAAATTACCAAGAAAAGGAGCTATATATTTTTTGAAATGAATAACTTTCATATCCATTTTTCCTCTTTTGAATTTAAGATTGAATTTATTTATGCTTCTAGGAAATATCTTTTAGAAATGCCCAGTATCTTCTACCTGCTTCTAGCTAGTTATTTTCTATGTTTACAGAGTCCTTCAAATATTGTCTCAGAGTAATTTTATTTACTTTTCAGAGTAATTTTAAAATTCTTAGTCTTTTAAAAAGAATTCATGATTTGACTCTGGATCTTGTTCCTGTGATATCTCCTGCTCATGACCATGCTTCAGTCTGGATTTTTCTCCCTCTTTTTCTTATGGTTGGTTAGCTCTCACATATCCTTTATCTTATCCTGGGCCATCTTTTCTGCAGGATCTTGCCTGACCCTGACTATACGGACCCTGGCATCTTTCTGTAAACTGGTTAGTCCCAGCACCTACCATAGTGTGTGTCTTAGATCATAAAAATTTTGTTGCTGGGTGTTTTCCTTGGGAATAACTTAAGGGATTGGTATTGTCTTAGTTCTTTCTTTGTATTTTTTACAGTTCTATGTTAGACACAGCTGCCAGTCCTGCTTAAAAAAAAAATGGCATAGTGAATGAACAAGTTGGAGAAGGTAAGAGATAAAGAATCTTAAGATAGCCTTCAGTATTTTCGCTGAGTGAGTAGATAAATGATAATATTATTCATCTTCATTTGCAGCCTCTCTTTCCCTTTGCCCCTCATCATGTTCATATAGTTGTGGCTTTTTACTAAAATGGGTAAAAGAAAGTAGAGACTTAACTTCCTTGCCACTTCTAAAGACATTTTATTTAGGCCAGAAGATTTACTGTCTCATTGAAGGTAGGAATGGTTTACACAAGAAATAAAGAGCTATCGTCTTCCTTTTTATTGGAATATTTTATAACACCCTTGCAACTTTGATTCTTTGTACTTTTTTGTAAACAGTAGGAACATGATCATGAGAGTTAGAAGGAACACTTTGTCCCAGTATGGTTTTAGGAATTTTACATCTTTATACAAAATGTATTGGCACCTGGCCTTTACATGCTGTTATGGTTTGTGTCTAGTTGTCTCTTCAAAACGTCATGCAGTTATTGGGCAGCTTCTAGAGTTTATGATTAATTCTTCATCCACTGGGATTATGGGTGTGAATGCTACACTTGCAATGGGGCAGATAATCTACATGCAAATATAAAGAGAAAAAAGAGGCTGGCTATCTGCCACAACTGCTGCTCCTTCCTTTGTTATTTTCTACCACTGTGAATTGTTGTTCTTTACCCTATGCCATTCTGCCTTGGAGCCAGCTGAGTATGGATTGAAATCTCCACTAACTGAGCTACAAGCCTTTCCTTCCTCAGTACAGTTTTTTTTTTTTTTTTTTTTTTTTTTTGGTGCTGGGACTCATGACCTCACATAACACTGAGCTATATTCCTAGCCCTAGTTCCTCAGTTCTGGGTATTGGGTGTTTTGTTCCAGCACCCAGAAAAAAGTGAGACACATGCCATCATTCTAAGATAATAATGTAGGTCCTTTTATATATACAGAAGTTCTACAAAATGATATCCAAGACATAAAAATTTCTACTTGCTTGAGAAAGTGAAGGTTGGATTATTTGTAGGATACAAGAAAATGAAGTATTGACTTAAGTATAGGTGAAGTTATTGTAATTCTTAATGCTGAAGAACAAAGTTCAAGAAAGAATAACCACTGTTAAGAAGTACTGTACTCAAGTACAGTACTTGTTGATTAAATCTGCATTTATCAGAAGTAACAAAATTAAGAATAGAAATTTCCTTGTGTGAATGAAAGAGGCTGCATCTCATGTTGAGTGTGGGATACTGACACTATCTGATAGACTCAGTGTCATAAACTTGGAAGGAGATGTGTGGCATATAGTTCAGTAAGTGTCAACATAAAGGATGGTGAGTTGCATGTGACTGCAGGTGAGTCTGACCAGAAAAGGTATATTTTAGGCCCTGTTAACCCTTCTTGCTTAAAAAGACCATTTGGAAGTGAATACTGGGGAAAACTAAATTACTTTGTTTTGTGTCTTTTTTTTATGATTTTTATTTATTTATTTATTTATTTTTATTTAGCCCAAAGTCTACAGGGTCTCACTACACAAATTGGACTTGTGATTTTCCTCTTTTGAGTCTCTCAAGTGCTTGGATTATAGGCACATGCCACCACGCTGTCTCAATCACCATTTTAGTGCACCCCCAGGGGTGGGACTGGTACGGCGTGCCAGGGATTGAACCCTGAGGTCCCTGCATCTGCCTAATTTATTTTTATTAAGAATCCTCAAATACAAATAGCTCAGCAGATTAAAGCACCTGCAAACAGGTGCTTGAGCCTGCAGTGCTGGCCCTGTCCCTAGGGCATTGCTGAGACAGCAGTTGAGACTGGGCACAGTGGTGTGTGCCTGTAATCCCAGTACTTGGGAGGCTGTAAACAGGACAGTCACTATGAGTTGAATTTAGTAGTGACACCTTAAACACTCTGTAGACCATTCCCTAAAAATACAATAAAAAGAATCCTCAGATAATCACATTTCCATCTTTTAAAAAAGTTTTATTATATTTTGGAGAATAAAAACAGAAGCAAAAAACAAATAGGTACAAAAGACAGAGGATAACATACAACAATACATGTTACAGATTTTCAAAATAAGAATAGCAAATTAACAGTAGTTGTTATATTACCTATTTTTCTTGTCAGATTTATTGCTTAGATTAACAGATATAGTTATGCAGGGTTGGACAAATAATTGAATAGTAATACTTCCTTTTAAGAAACCTTAATTTTTTTTTCTTGTCTGTTTTACTTTTTTGAAAAAAATATTATTCAACTGCAAAACAGGATCAATTTGAGTCTTTTGTCAGTAAATGGATGGAACTAGAGAACATACTGTTAAGTGAAATAAATCAGACTCACATGTGCAAACATTGTATTCTCCTTAGTGTGAGAACCTGAAAGAGAAAAATGGAATCTGAAGAGTACAGTAAATGCTGGGAAAAGGGAATGAACTTTTTCAAAAGGAAAGAATTACTGAGTTGAGAAGGATAAGAGAGAGAGGGGAGAGAGATTTATCTATGTATGTAAGCAGGATGGTTTGGACAACTGTACTGTGCAATTTTACTGGTCTATGGAAAAACAGTTAATGCTTTAATTTGTTTCATCTCCTTTTTTCAATTGATTGTACTTGTTCTCAAGTTCTTATACTTTTTTCATTTTTTAGTTCTTTCAGTTTTACATACATATATTACCATATATGAATGACTAGTTAGAAGACAATACTGTACAATAAATACTGTGAAATTCATATTACTTTAATTACTTTCTGTATCACTTGTAACTTTTTGTTGTAATTCTAATTTGTGCTCTTCAAAAAATAGAGTATAATAATTAATAAGACACTAGAAACAGGACACATTTAGAATACCAAGATGAAAAGTACTCATTTACGGTTTTTGTGTTACACATTGCTGTCCTCGATGTAATTGCTTAGATTGCAGATATCAGCATATAGAGCTAGTCAGAATGAAAATTCTAAACATTAACTGCCACTTTAAAAAATCTTGTGGAAATTATTAGTACAATCATCTCAACCATCCAAGTATACATATACTTGCATAATTTTTCTTCTTGTTTTTCTGTCTTTTTTCTCCTTTCCCTCATCTTCATTGTTTAATCCTTATGTTTAGTTTCTTTTTGTTTTAATGTATCTATTATACCTTTCAGATTTTATTCATTTCAGGTTCTTACCACATTTTTCTTAAATAAATTTGTTTTTAAAGCCTCTTAGTTATATATGACATTTTTCTAATACTTTATTATCCTCTAGTTAAATATTGGGTTTTCTGAAAGCACTGGTATCAAGTACTTAGTTTCTTTGTGAATGTTTGCAAAGATGTTCAGTGTTTTGGGGGTCCTTTATATTTAAGGTCCCTAATATAACATCTCAGATAGCTTCATCGTTATAACATGATGCTCATTATTTCTGCTGTTAATTTAAAATAGCAATCCTGATTCTTTGGATAATATTTTCATAAAATAAGGGTTTCATAGAATAAGTGTGCTGAGAAAGTACATTTATTTCTAGTGTATGCATATATATTTTGAATACTTCATTACAGGGCCATTATTCATGTCTCTGTCTTTGCTGGACAACTCTAAATTACCAGTGGTACATGCATGACTGTCTCATCTCAAGCCAACAGGAATGTGTTAAATATTCGTGGTAGGAAAAGCAGGGAATGCAGGAGATTTGGAAAAAGTAACGTAACAAATTAATATTTATTCTGCTAAATTGAAGTATGTTCCACTAGCCTAATTTCATTAAATATGTACACTGTTGTTAAAACTATTCAAATTTAAGAATACAGTGAGGGCCTGGGTGGGGATTAACTAGAAGTTCACTGGAAATGATATTAGAAGACCTAGAGTGGTTGTGGCAAACCATGGTCTGTCTATGTGTTATTGTTGAAAGCTCTGAAAGGTTGACCATACTGACCTGAGTATTTATTGCTTAGCTTAACACTTATTTTCTTGTGTAGCTTAAAAGAACATCAGAAGAAATCACTAATAGGAAAGATTTTTACAGCTACTTTATGCAAAGAGGATTTTGTATATTCAGGAATAATCAGTATATACAGCATTGTTTGTCATAAATAGGTATTCGGTTTTTCTCATATTGGGGATTGAACTGAGATGATAAGCATGCTAGGCAAGTGCTCTACCATTGATCTGCACACTGAGCCTGAGCAGTGTCTATAACAGAATAATGTGCAAAATATCTTTAGCAGATGAGTCAATATAAGGATGGAAACATGAAAACATTCAATCAGAGCATCAGTGGGAATGCCCTGTGAACCTGTTGGCTGTCCTGCTGGTGCAAGAAATGATGGGTAGACAATCTGCAAGGCTGAAGCTCTGGCCTTGGACTTGGTGCTATAGAGATGCGACTGAGGCTGACCTCGAGTGGCCAGAACCTGCAGGCTGAGCTGGGCTCATTGCTCCTGCAGATGCTCAGTGACCTGGAGGAGCTGGAAACAAAATGGGTGGTGCTGAATGCCAGGTAGAGGAGAGCTGGGTGTTGCTTGCCAAGGCTTGCTGTACCATGGGCATTAGGTCGGTGGGGCCCCTGCAGTATGACTGCTGCATGGAGCCTTGAGTCTGCGTGCGAATCCAGGATGGACTCCAGATGTTCAGGGTGGTGAGAGCCGATGCCCAGACTGCAGAAGAGGTGGGGCCTCAAGAAGCAGGTCTGCGCAGGTGAAAGGGCCCTTCCAAGATTACAGAGCTAGAGCTCTCTGCTCCACAGGATCCCCTGAACTGGTTCGGAATCCTAGTTCCTCACAGTTTGTGAAAAGCCTGAGCCAGCTTTCAGGATAGCCTTCAGCTAGATGCAGATATAGCCACACTCCAGACCTGCATTGACCAGGATCAAAAGCCAGTTCCATGGGCTGCAGTAGAAACTCAAACAGCTAGACTCTGGTGCTGCCTGACCTCTGTCCACAGAGGCAGATGTTGAGCACTGCTGTTCTGGATGTGGCTGCCTTATCTCATGCCTTCTTTCTTCACTGCCCCTCTTCCTACCTCTGCCCCAGCTAATGCCTGTTCTTAAAGTGTTTCCTCCTGCAAGGTATGAAGTTTGAAAAAGCAAAATGAATAATGCTGAAAGCCACATCTAGGCCCAAACAAGTTCTCACAGGACCCAGGTCCCAGGGAAAGGGCTATTCATGTATATTAACAGTTGAAGACCTCAGATCACTCCACTGTGACATAGTTCCCAGGTAATGCAACACTGAACAGGGGAGTCAAAGGACAAGAGGGAATGCTTCAGAGTCACCAGATGATCCGAACCAACATGAATAGAAAGAACGACCATGTATAACTGACATATCCAGACATGGTGATGTCAGTCAGTAAAAGTACAGCCATTGAACGTAGTGATGCACACCTGTAGTTCCAGCTACTTCAAAGCTAAATTGGAAGAATTCTTCACTGAGAGTTCTGGTGAGGAATCAGCCTGAATGACATAGTGAGCCCCCCTCCCATCAAAATAAGAAGAGCAACACAAAACAAACAAAAATAAAACAGATGAGTAGATGGGCCATCCTCTAGAAGATCTAAGCAAGGAAGTAAAGGCTCTGATTTAGGTTTTCAGGGGAACTCGGAGAAGAGACCCTGCAACTTCATAAGCCTTCCTTTATATTTCTTTCTATCTTTATATGTTAAAGGGCCAGTTGTGCTTCCTACTCTGGAAACGCTGTCCTTGCTTGACTTTTCTACTGTGTTACTACCTTTGTAGCAGTTTCTGGCAGGTCTTTGGTAGGTGGTACTACAATCTTTGTTTTTAATAAGGTATAAATCTTTCCCAGTTTGTCTTTTTCTTTTTTTAATGTTTAAAAATTTTCTACATTGCAAAATAAAGTAGGAAAGCCTGTGTTTTCAAATTAAAAACACATTAAATCAGAAAATTCAGTCAAGAATCCTCTTTATTTAAATAAGTGACTTTTGGGGTCCCTTTTTGTTTTTAGTAATTTTTCTGGTAGTGTTTGTTGTAGACCAAAGGCTATTAGAACAAATGACTTTACAGTAAAAAAAATTCATATTAATGAAAGTATTTCTGTGTACTAGATTGCATTCTATAAGGCTGTATCAACTTTTTTATGATAGACTGTGCTACTATGAGTTACTTAGTGCAGCAAAATCTATAGACTTTGTAATTGTTTGGAAGATGGGTCTACACTATTTCTTTTGACTCTAAGTAATGTCAGTTTGGTTGCCATATTTATAGTATAATGACTTCTTCAGTGAAAATGTGTCTATCAGTTTTACTTGCTTATGACAGTAGATGAATGGCATAGCAGAAACTTAAATGACATAATGACTCCCCCCTCTTTCTGTCTGTCTTTCTTTTCCTTTCCTTTTTTCTTCTTTCTCTTCTTCTTCTCTCTCTCTCTCTCTCTCTCTCTCTCTCTCTCTCTCTCTCTCTCTCTC
>PVKA01004741.1:0-49051 GCA_004027165.1 Ctenomys sociabilis | reverse complement strand
TTTTTTACAAACTTTTTTAGAAGGATTAACAGGTATCAATTGTCTTTCACATTCTCATAAATAATTTCTGTAAAGAGGATTTAAGAAGTAATACTATTTTTCATTTCTGTGCCACTTACCACTTTTGAGATACATTAGTACTTTATTCTTCCACTCTGTTCTTTACATAGAAAGTATCCTGTATTCATGGCTTCTAAGATCAGGATTGTAATCTCTCTGGCATTGCATATGGGTACTCCATTATAAATTATCATTACACATTCCTGCTGGCTTGAATGGCCACATGCATGACTTTCCCACCTAATGGTACTGTCGCATGCTGCACGATGGTACAGTAATGCAGGTATCATTGGTGACTTAGAGACCCCCCCCTCCATTGAGACCTAATAATGTGGTAAACAGGAGGGAGGTAAGAAATAGAGCAATTTATCACTAAAGTGGGGATCTCATGTTAATTTGAAGTCTTCTAATTATTAGACCTGTAGTCTTTATGATAGCTTGTTTTTCTTCTATATTTGAATGGCTATTCAAATGTTTATTGTTCTGATGGTGTAAAAATAAAGAATGAATGTATTCAGCCAGTAAGTAGTTATTGCTTTGAGTGTTTAGGTTATGAATATGTCCCAAAATAACTGGACAGGTAACTGATTCATAAAAAATACACCTAAGACACATGTTTAAAGAATAGTTCACAAAGGGCTACCTGAATAGAAAGCAGGTTGGCCAGGATGACAGGCTGGTAAAGCTATTTCAGGATGATGGTATAATGTATGTCAGGGACACATGTGCACCTAGGTGTGTAAGGGTTGCACAGGTGCATTTGAAGGAAAGGTAAACCATTGATTAAGGTCAGAAGAGAACAGTATGTATATACAGGAAAGTGCAGGCAAGTAAGGAATGAGGCACGTAGATTGGTTAATATACATTCATTAAAGGGTTTTAAGTATAACTATAAAGTAGTTAATTTTAATATATATATATATATATATATATATATATATATATATATATATAAAATGTGCATTGTATGATGGTTTGTAGAGTAGCAGTTATGTTACTAATTCTATGAAGAGTGAAAGAAGGGGTTTTAGTAATGGCAAGAATCCGAAAGGTCTAGTTAAGCAGAGAGATGTTTGACAGTAACAATAGGATTTGAGAACTTATATATAGATAAGAATAAATGGTTTTGTAGGCTTCTAGAGAATTGTAAGGGCTAGCTAAGTGGCAGTATCATTCTCTAAGAAAATAATATAGGGTTAGAATGGATTTAGAGCAGTGATGGCAAATCTTTCAGAGACAAGTGCCAGACTGTAACCCAAAACCCACCTAAGTATCACAAATTACCAATCCTGCAATTAAATCCGAATTCTGAGGTTTCAAGTTTAACAAAAACAACTCATATGTCAAAGTCTTTTGTCTTAAAAGATAAATAACATGCATGCCATAGGTTTGCCATCATTGATGTAGAGTGTTTATACAACTGAATGTATTGTTTTTTTCCCATTGCTGGGCAGAATGTCCACAACTGATAACGTAAAGTAGAAATTTATTTTGGCTTACAGTTTCAGATGCTTCAGTGCATAGCCGGCTCCCTGCAAGACAGAAAGATCATGGCAGATGTATGCGGTGGAGCAAAATTGCTCACTTTGGCTGAGAATCCGAGTACAGGAAAAGAGCCTCAAAAGATAGGGACCAGATATCATCTTCAAGGTCCTGTCCCCATGACCCACATTCTCCAGCTGTTCCTTACTTCCCAATAGCCCATTCAGCCTTCAACTCATGACTGGGGCTAGTGACCTTACAACCCAGTCACCTCTTCAAGAATCTCTTAATCTTGTTGGCAGTCATGATTAACTAGTATACTGGGTTTAAAATGTCAGAAAGATATAGTAGAGTTGAAAATAAGATGCTGGACCTATACAGTCTTATAAATCTTCAGTATGTAGGAGGTAGGTTATGTGCCAACTGAAAAGACATGATTTATTGATTTAAATAAAAAAGAGACTAAAAGATAACTTAGAGAATCAGCAGTCTTGCTTATTGATCACAGAGCAAGAGATGCATTTTGTGTAGAAATCATAAAAAGACATGAAAGATCTCATCATGCTCCTTGTCTTGGTGTTTCATTTCACTCTAACTAGATTTTTATTTCAAGTAAATACAGATTAAATAGGGCATACAAGTACCTGATCAAACTGAGTTGCTGGAACTAGCATCTTCAGCCAGGAAATCGAAAGGGTTCAGAATTCTTTTCAGTATCGCAAAATGGCAGAAATAGAACATTTACCTTAGAGGTTCGAAGAGAATAAAGCAACAGATTGTGGCTAATTTAATTTTCATATATGATGTTAGTAGAATGATAGCTTTAGATTTTCAAAAGCTAGGCAAATGAACCTTTAAAAATTATTTAAAGATGTACTATTGAAAGAAATTTAAAATTTGGAGTTTAGAAAGGGACACCTTGAACAGTGAAGTGACATAATAAATGCTTTTTAGAATTATCCTTTTTGGTAGAACAAGATACATAAAGAAGACGCCAAGTTAAGGAAAATGTTTATGTAGTAAAATTAAGGGACTTGGGACCTGAAGCTAGCTCAGAACTCTCCAATATGTGGTTGGGTTTTGTGTTATACACATCTTTTTTGTGGGTCTTGAATACTTTTGTAGGCCATGAAGTCCTGTCCTTCCACTGTGACTTTACAGAGTTTGTGCAGCTTTGTTCCTTTGTAGATTTCTGTAACTTTTTCTGTTGCCAAGAAGAAACTGTGGTTAAATAGGACTCTGTACTGAGCCAGCCACTGATTCTGGAGCATGGTGGTGCACACCTGTAATCTCAGTGCTGAGGAGGCTGAAAATAGGATCACTACAAGTCCAAACTGCATAGTGAAGTCTTGTACAAAATATATAAATAAAAATTTAAGAAAATGGGACTGTATGTGTGTACACATAGGTGTAATATGCGCAAAATACATTGAACGTAGTACTCATCTGTGAGAGTCAGGAAATCTGATTCTGTTATTTTTTTCTTTTCATAATTTTGAGTCCTACATGTACCTTTTCTGTTTAGTTTCTTACATGTAACGTAGAAATTATTTATTTTACTGTAATGTTTTGAGAAGATGTTTGTGAGAAGTTTTTGGAAAGCACAAGACAGTATATGTAGAAGTGGTCGGTGAAACATTGATGCTTATGTTGCTGGAAGAATGCATATAAATGTAGAACTTGAAACTTAAAAATACAGTGATTGTGAGACATGAAGATCTTTTTTTTCCTCCAGGTTTTCAGTTATAAAGTAGGCAGTGTGAACTAATAATGAAAAGCCTTTGCATTATAGAAAAAATTAATAATGCAGCTGTCATAATTAAATGTATGTTGCTAACTAACATTTTGTTATTTATCCTAATTTGTTCAGAATGTGTAATGAGACCAATTGTTTTAGCGATGTAGGTAAGTGAAAATAAAAGGAAGAGGTTTGAATGAGGTTTCTTTTAACAGTTAACTGGAGGTATGGGCAGTTTTTTTGTCACTTGACAAGGTAGGGCACTGAGAAAGACAAATGGATTGCATAAGTGTGGATTTGGCTGGTTATGATTAAGAGTCAGCTTGAATTTGTATGTTTTGTTGTTGTTTCTTAACACATTTGTATTAGTTAGGGCTCCCTAGGGGAACATTTAATGTTTTATATAGTTTACAAGGTAGGCTTACAGTGGTTGTTGCAGAATTAGGAATCAAGGAATGCAAAATGGCCATCTGTGTGCTAGAGAGTTGGGAATTCAGTTGAAGATCAAAGGCCTGGAGCTCACTGCAGTCTGGTGTCAGAAGGGTCTGTGTTGCAGGGCTGAAGATTCTGAGCTGGAAGAGCAGTGTCCAAAAGCAATGATGAAGATCAAAGCTCCTCCAGAGAAAGAAAAGACTTTTTCATTTCATTTTTATTTCATCCAGTTATAAGCCTGGATGCCACCCATGTCTTCTTCAGTGGATCATCCCTCATTTTGTGGACTCCATGTCAGTCATCCATAGATACTCACAGAACTTTGCTCATGCGCTAGGTGGTTCTTATTCAAGTCAAGTGGTCATATTATAATTAACTATCACAACATTTTCCTCTTTTGGCCCAACATTTTCTTGCTGATAATTATGGTCTTGTAATGGTTGACCTTGTAATTTTTGATAATTACCTTAATCTTTCAGGAAGATAGATAATGGATAATGTTGCTTTTGCTGATTGAAAAATCCTATGAGAATACACATTAGTATTCTCAATAAGAAGACATTTTTTTACTTTGAGAAAACAGATCCACAGCCTTATTAAATAAATTAACATTCATATAGTGATTTACTAAAAATAAAAAGTGTGAATAAATAATAGGTTTACAGCTCTCACATTTTTTGGTGTTGACTTATAGAGAAACTATGAAATGCTTTATGGAATATCTTAAGTATACATTGTATGATTTACTTCTTAATGTAAAAGAAATGTCTATATGAAAGGTTAAAGGGTTATATTCTAGAACTGAGGTCACCTTTTCTCATTAACTTTAAGCATACATTTCTTGTGGTATTTTGATGAGATAACTAATTATAAATTGGAATCCTAGAGCACTGTATCATATTTGAGTATTTGAGGAAAAACAAGCTAAGCATTAACTAATTTTTTGTGAGATCAGCCATGTATTTGATATGTCACTGTAAGCAAATGTAAGTGTTATTCTTCTTGGTATTTCACGTTTCAAATTAATTGATCGTTGACTATTCTTTAATAGTTTTATTTATTTATTTTTTTTGCTTTAAACAGTGTATTTAACTGAAATGGACTTTTGTTTCTGAAGTGACTTCCATTTATTTTGATACATCTTTTCCCTATGGTGCTGTACAGGATCTTCAAGCCAATATAAATATTTTATAAATATTAGAATATTTGGGTATATACCTGCACAATACCTCAGCAATATCTTTCAGCAAGAAAAACACTGAAGAGTAAATATTAGACACAATTACTAGGTACAGTGAAAATCTGCTGCAAATATTTCTGAGGTAAGAAGGTACCAAATACCTGTTGAACTAAGAAAACGTCTTTTACAACACAGGATGATTTTATTTTTATGTAGGACCTAGAACACTTAAGCTGCCAATTAGGTGCCGAATGGCAGAGCAACATACCCAGTTTATGCCATGAAATCATAGGGAATAAGTTCCAACAATTCAGGTTCCTTTCCATTGGTCCTCACAATTTGAGCTTCTCTGGGAGGGGTAGGCTGGCCCTTCAGTTGAACCCAGATACCTTTCTCTTTGGCTTCCTTCTTTTTTTGATCTTTATTCTTGACACGTTTTAGGAAACTATCAGGACTTTTTGAGTGTTTAATGTGCTCACTACACACATTAATCCTCTTGGCAATATCTTGCTCTTAACTTGCTTGTACAATGCCAACAGCATGATGGGTAATGTTGTAGACTCTTCCCGTTTTGCCATGGGTAACATTGGTGACGCATACTGTTTTGCACAGTACCCATTCCCTTGATGTTTATATTATAGATTTACATGTTTGTGGCCAAAGAAACAACTCATGTTTTCTAAAAGGCCTGGAAAATGTATACTGGGTTTCCTTCCTCTTGCCCTTTTGTGTTAGTCATTTTGGTAAATTACTGGAAGATGTCGGTTCCGGCTGAAAGGAAGCCATAATTCTTTTTTTTTTTTTTTTTTTTTTTTTTACTAAAGGACATCTTTGGAATTAATCATGCATTACTGGCAAGGCTCTTGGCTCTTTTCTTTTTTTTTTTTCGGAACCAGAGATTGAACTAAGGCCCTTGCACTTGCCAAGGAAGCGCTTATTCTACTGAGCCATCTCCTCAGCCCCATGCTCTGTGGTTTTAACTAATTCATAGCACTCCAAAGTCTCCTTTTTGGAGCTACCTCATTTGAGTCAATATGTCAGTAAATCTTGAATTTATACAATTTGATATATTTATTTATGAGAAAATAGAATGGAGTGTACTTTTGAGATGGGAAGAGACTTCAAGAAAATGCAGTCCAATACCATAAATTGATATTTAGGTAACTAAGGTTCAGAAGATATTGGATAGACATTTCAAATAAAGTCCTTGGTAAAACTGGGTTAACTTGTATCTTCTCTTGTTACAATCCAGTAGTTTCCCCCCTATGTTAATTACATGTGTAAGAATCTGAACTACATTAAGGATTACCAAAGAAATAAAGTATTAACTTTAAAAGTTTTAGGATTGTAGGACTGTTTAGATTTCATTCAGTGTCATCACAGAAGAAATAACTATTTGCAAAATTTCACCTGGTTAGTGGGCTAATCCATAATCTAAATTTAAAATATATTTTGTTAGTATGTAGTAGGATGTACTAAGCAGTTCTAAAAATGACAAGTGAAAGGATAAGCAGTTGAGTTGAAATAAAGACCTTTTAAAACTGCATCAATAAAATAATTTAATTTTTTTAGGAAATTATAGTGGATTTTCCATTATAACAATGGAGGTATGTATTTTTCAGCTTTATCTCTTTTCATGGAAGCAAAGAATTAAATAATCAAAAGATAGGCAACAGGGAGAAGTCATTCATAGCAGGGTATGAAACTAAGTGGCTTCTCTAAAAACTGAGCATATGGAACAGTTTTCACGGTAAGGCTAGAATTAGAGATGGGCATTATGATGGCCAGTTTTCAATAAGAACAATGTTTTTAGACATGTACTAATGTTTGCACCACTCTTCTGGGTTTTTCTCTATTGTTTAAATGGTATATTAAATAATAAAAAGGGCTCCTTTAGAATAAACACCTGAATGAACAAGGCTGTCTTAATCTCTTGGGCTTCAAACTGGAGAACAGAATGAATGTATGAACAGTGTGTGTATGTCACATGCATGATACCTGATTTTTTTTTATTACAAACAAAAGTCATAATTATGAATCAAGACTCAAGTTGGGTTTTTTGGTTCATATTCTTGCTTCCAAGCATGGGACTTTTCATATTGATGCATCTTATATGTAATTAATATGGAAAAGCAGGAAATACAGGGTTATTTGTTGGACACATTGCTTCTGCTTTCCAGATTTTAGAAACTGTTACTTTTAAACTCTTTTTTTTCCTTGCTATCTACTTAAAAGTTAATAGTCTTCAGTGGGCCAATAAAATACACTGATTGATTGATAATCAGTAGTTATTCATTGTCTCCTTTGTGGGCTAATTATGGAAAAGAAATATAAATATGGTAGAATGGAAAAGTAAGAAGAACCTACTGTACACTGTTAAGGTTTAATAATCTTTATGGATGGCATCATTAACAGTATCCTTTAATCTGCCATTACAGTATCGGACTACCCTGTGGACATCCATGAATGGTTTCCATGAAGGACTTGTGGGAACATAGGGACTTGTGCCCAGTTTTGAGGGGAAACCATTGTGGTAGGTGAAATTCAGACTTTTGAAGATGAGAAATAGACCAGTTTTCCAGAAATAGTATGACATGAGGCTCTCATTTATTCTCTTTGTAACAGCCAAAGTGGTGGTATTTGAAAAATTAAAAACCAATCCTGTATCTCCCTGAGATGCACGAGAGGGTTCATTGATTAGCCTAAAACTTGGGAACTTCTTTTGATTTCTCCTTGGCTGTATTTCTAGTAGATATTTTTGAATCCTTCTTCACTAGGTTTATGCGCCTTTTAATGGAAGACTAGATTTGTTGTTCTTCATGTTCTTTAACATTAGTACTTGCCTACTTCAAAAAAGTTTAATATATTTCTGTTGCATAAAGAGGGGGCAGGGATTCCAGCACAAAGAATTTGAACTTTATACTTGTGAACCATGGAAATTTTTAAATGAAAGAATGACAGCAATATATTGAAAAAGATATTTTAGGGTGATTAATTGCTGTGAATTGAGCATTGTGCATGTTAGACTTCTAAATATTACACTGTAAAATACTTTTGAATTAATGTAAATAAACATTGGCATTTAGTGATGGCCTGAACATTTGTGGTAGTGGCTGAATAGAGTTTCAAATCTCTGTTGCTTCTTAATATTGTAATTTAGGATTTCAAGATGATCTTTATCAATGGCTATCAGTAAGACAAAGTAGGATTAGGTAGACGTTATTTTTTCATTCATTTATTAGATATTTGAGTGTGTACTGTATACCTGTGCTGTACTGAGAGTTGGGAATGCAGTGGTAACAAATATAGTCCGTAACAATAGGACACATTTAATGTTCTGATGCCATTCAGAGCTCTGTGCTTCAAAAATTATTTGTGACATTAAAAAAATGTGAAAAAAAAATTTCCCATTTATCCATTTAATTCTAAAAAATGCCACAAGAGTATAGGGAGCATAGGGACTTCATCTTAGACTTCCTTGAATATCAGGTAAATTGTACTTGAATCATTTAACAGTTTAATACTCATTTACCATTTTCTATAAAATAATTTCATAATGAAAAATGTGTATGCAATGATTTAGTTTTAAAATATGTTACTGCTGTTTAATATTCATCAATTTTTTGACAGTGCTAAGTAGTACGTAGAGCTTTGACTTTATTCATTGCCCAGTTTTCCCAAATGGTAAACATACCGTAAAGATATGTGTACGATGTTTCACTTATTCAAGTATTAGTATTCTGTTTTTTAGCTTTTATATTACTTTTTTATTTTGTAGCAAAATAAATTATACAACTTAATAAAATCCAAAAATTAAGCGGTTCATCAGAATGTTTCAGCCTGCTGCATACAAAAACTGCTACCATTTTGAATAGTGCAGCATTGACATCTCAGGATGTAGGGACCCACATCTAAGGATCTCGTGACCATATGATGAGAAAACATTTTATTTTCTTGGCTGTTTTTATAAAATTTAGAATGTATTTTTCATTTTAAATAATTAAGCACTGATACAATCATAGATTTTGTTTATTTTTCTAGATAATTCAGTCTAGAGAACTTGCAGCTAACACGACTTAAGGATTTTAAAATGAAGTTTAGTTTGTGTTTAAACCCATTTTACTAACATTTAAACACACATATACACTATACAACCATCATAGCAAAATACCAATAATGAAATCATAAAATATCTTTAACCAAAACAGAACCTTGCTGATGGTTCTGGGAAAGGCCTGTATGTGGCAAGACACTCAGAAAAGTTCAGGGAAAGCTTATATTAACAATGTCTTCATTGTTGTTTCTCAAACAAACATGTTCATTAGAAACTGGGGACATTATTATAGCCACATTTCTTTGAGGCACTTCTTTAGCAGTTATTTGTTCATGTTCTGTACTTTTTCTTTTCTCAGGAGATAGACTTTAAGGTTAGTGAGTCTGTATTTACAAATTGTCTTTGTAATAAATGAGAATTTTGTTCATTAGTTGAACAAAATTAGCTATATTTTTCTAGCAAATATTTGTGTTTTAAAAGTGTCATCAGTGATTATCTGCTTTTGTATATGGTTCAGATGTGTGCAAATACATAAGAAAATTTTGTTCTATATGTCTGTTGGAACATTGCATTTCCTCATCAAATGTGTCAGAGTAGAGCTTAAGTCCGTGTGTGAGGTCTTATTTTGACTTGTCAAACTGAAGATCTCATTTCTTAAACAGCAGTGTTCTAACAAAAATACTGGAAATTTAAGAACCTTGTTTTAATATATTGAAAGTCGCTAGTCACTTCTGACCATCTGTGAAATATAATTTGAAGGGTCAGTGAGATAGCACAGTGGTCTAGGCACCTGATAAACAAGCACAGGGACTAAGGTTCCATCCCCCCCCCCCCCTACATATTGCACCATCCCCGTCCCTGTGTGCGCTGAACCTGTTACCCAGACCCAATCCAGGTGTGGTGGTGCACGCCTGTAATCCTAGCATTGGGGAGGCTGAAGACAGGAGGATCACTACAGTCTGAGCTGCATAGTGAGACTCTGTACCAAATACATTTAAAAAAAAAAAAAAAAGACTATTGAATATGAAGAATGACAGTAGCACAGTGGTATGTATGCTAGTTCCTTCCCTTCATTCTCATGCTCATGCTCATTCTCATTCTCTCATTCTCTCCCTTCTCATTCTCTTCCCTTTCTTTTCTCCCCTCACCCCTCTCCCCCTTCACTCTTTCCCTTCTTCCCTTCTCCTCCAGCTGCCTTTCGCTTCTCTTCTTCCTCCACTCCCTTTTCTTCCTCTCTCTCCCCTCCCTGTCTACCCTTTCCTCACTCCTCTCTCCCTTCCTTTCTTCCCTCCCCTTCCCCTTCTCTGAGGCTCAACCTTTTTCCCTCTCCTCTCCCCAGTCCTTCATCTTTTTGAGACAGGGTTTCACTATGCAGTTCAGGCTGGCCTTGAGCTAACTTCATAGCCCAGGCTGATTGCAAACTCTCAGCCTCCTCCTGACTTCTGTAATTATAGGCTTCTACTACTATGCCTACCCTTCCAGATTCTCTTTTTCTCTTAGCCAGTGAACTTCACTCATGCTAAAGGCATCAGGTAAATTCATTTCTTAGTCAAGAAAAGTTCTTTGGAAAACTTACTCCCTTTCTCCTGAAGTTTGTTCTGTGCTCCTCTAGTACCTTAAATTTTTCATTTGTAAAATTTACCATATTTGTTATTACCAATCAGATTAGTTTTTGTAACTAGATTGCAGGGTTTATGAGAACAGACTGTTAGTTTATACTGGCGCCTACTGGTATGCCTAGAATACCTAGGCCCTTAATAAATAATGTTGCAGGGCCGGGCGTGGTGGCGCATGCCTGTAATCCCAGCACTCGGGAGGCTGAGGCAGGAGGATTGTTGTGAGTTCGAGACCAGCCTGAGCTACAAAGTGAGTTCGAGGCCAGCCTGAACTGCATAGTGAGACCCTGTCTCAAAAAGACAAAGAATAAATAAATAAATAAATAAATAATGTTGCAAGGATATAAATATACAAGTATTCAGATAGATTGAAGACCTGAACCTAATTGGTATCAATGAAGAAATCCGTGTCAAGTGAAATTGAGGAAAGACAAATCTGAAAATATATCAGAAAAAAAGTGTTGTGACATTATTGAAAGCTGCAAAAGGCCTATTAAATCAAAAGATTTGAGATGTAATGATGCTCATTTGCCTACTGTTCTGGATTTAAGCTAAACTTAAAGTAAATATCAGGAATTCTTCCAAATCAATTCAATTTTATTTTCATCCTGAGTCTGTTGCTGCATTAAATGTGCTCAAATGACCCCTAAATTATCTTTCTTATGCTAATTTTATTTCCTTAGAACAAATGATTATGCCTTGCCTTACTCATGAACTTGTCATAAAAACTTTAAACTAACATTGTTAAATTTTGCTTCTTTACTTGGAAAATACTGATTTCCCTTTTCCTTAAGGTTCTAATAATAGATTTGTTTCTTTTTTTCTCCAATTTTTCAATTTCATTTAAAAGAGTAAAAAAAAAAAACAGCAGAAACAGACAAAAAACAGTAACAAGTGACAGTACAAATGGTACAGTTTCTTATTTTTGTACATTTTAAATTTAAATTATTTTTCTAAAAATACTTTATTGAGAAACAAATAGCAATGAGAGTTTCAAAACTGATTAGCAGGACAGTTTCAATAATAAATACATTGCATATTGTTGTCTTAGTGGTTATTCATTGTACAAGATGCAGATATGATATCCTGTCCACACTGTTAGAAGAAATTTTTCTGTTCATTGAATTAACAGAATATTGCTGTATATCTATCCTATTTTGAATATACAGATACAAAATGGCTATTCAATTGTATCCTCTTTTCTGTTTAGTTTTGCCAGAGAAGGATATTCCATTGTCATTTAAATATTGTAGGTATGTGAATTCAGCCAGATATTCCAATATAGTCCACTAGCCCATGATGGTAGTGGATTTTCCATAAGACTGGCAATGTCAGAAGTTGTTGACTTGAGCCTTTTACAGCTCAACCTTTATACCTTGTCTTTATACTTTTCTGCTGGATGGTTAAGACCCAGATAAAGTAATACTTACATAACAAGAATTGTAACTTTTGTATCTGACAAGTTCAGTCAGATCCCCTTAGGATTTACCTTGAAACCCTGTACTGCAGTTTGTAGATCCTTTCTCAGTGTCAGCCATGTGGATGAATCACAATTGTTGATTGATCAATTTGCTCTCTGTGAAAGTCTGAGAGAATATTTTCCCTCCATGTGGCTCTCCTTACATTCCTCTGTGGCCCCATAATCTCCTTGAACAGAAAATTTGGGGCACAACTGAGTTTGATGATGTTATAGTGCAGGTACGCCTGTGTCCTGAGTTTTCACTTAACTTGAAAGGCTAGGGACACATGTTGGCTGTCCTTGCAGCCTTTTTTTTTTTTCTGTAATTTTCATCTGCAGACCTAGGTTATTAACCCTCCAGATAAGAATCTTTTTATTATTACCCTACAACATACACATTTGCGTTTAGCCTGTCTGAATATCAAACATGTTAGGCATAATATGGAACAGATATTTTCCATCAAATATTTATATGTTAAACTTCAAGTCCCTATAGAATATGAGCAAAAAAACGTTTTTTTAAAAAAATAGCAATAAACAATTACATAGTTTTGCACAGAAATTTAGAAATCTAACCTTATGCAGCATTGTAACAGGACATTCCTGTGACATTTTTTTTCTTGTTTCTTGTTTTCATTTATTTCTCTTTTTAAACCACCATTTCCTTCACAGACAGTGTGGCAGTAATTGGTATGTTATGTTAGAAGACCATAATGACAGGCATTCCAAGCATGACCCTACTATTACACATTGCTATCTTCAGTGCAGTTGCTTAGTTCACAGGTAATCAGTATATACAGTTAGTCAGGGATAGAATCCTACCAATTAACTGCTAGTTTCAAAAACTTGCTGATGTTTCTCAGGATCATTGCTTTAACCATCTTGTGTGTATAAATGTATGGCTTTGCCTGTCATGTTTCCTAGCTTTTCTTCTTGACCACTCTTCATCGTGTAATCCTAAAGTTCTTGCTTTCCTTTTGTGTTATACCTTTCTATTTGTATTTCTTTTGAGTTCTTATACTAGGGAGACTATATGATATTTACACATGCGTGTCTGGTTTATTTCACTTATGAGTATATGTATAAATGCTTTGAGTTTATCATTCTTTATATCTGAGTAAGACTTCATTGTATAAAAAC
This sequence comes from Ctenomys sociabilis, assembly GCA_004027165.1. Taxonomy (NCBI): domain Eukaryota; kingdom Metazoa; phylum Chordata; class Mammalia; order Rodentia; family Ctenomyidae; genus Ctenomys; species Ctenomys sociabilis. Next base: position 35,890 of record PVKA01004741.1, on the reverse strand, counting down.
AACACATATTTTTCATCCATTCCTCGGGTGATGGGCATTTTGATTTTTTCCAAGATTTGGCTATCATAGATTGTGCTGCTATAAACATAGGTACCCAGGGGCCAGGGAGATGGCTCAGTGGAATAAGTGCTTCCCTGGCTAGTACAAGGGCCTGAGGTCAATCCCCAGTTCGCAAACAAACAAACATAGGTCCACGTATATCACTATGATAGGACGTTTTCAGTTCTTCCAGGAAAATGGGATAGCTGACTTCAGTGGGATTTCTAGTCCTAGCTTTTTAAGGAGTCTCCACACTGATTTCCATAATGGTTGCACCACAATACATTCCTACCAGCTGTGGAGAAGGGTTCAGAGTTTTAAAACAAAAAAAATTAATAATAGTTTTTATATTACATAATTTCATCTTCAAATCTGTTAAGATTAATAGGTATAGGTATGCAAAATTGGTCAAATAATTTAATATTAATGATTGCTTTCCATAAACTTTCAATTTTTCTCGTCTTCTTTTTACTTTATATTTTTAAAAAATTTATCTTAAAGAGAATATTAATTGAGAAGACATTAGAAATAATACACACTTAGGACAAGATGAGAGATAATCAACTATGGTTTCTGTGTCATACTTTGCTGTTTTTGATATAGTTATTCAGAATGTAGCTAATAGTATATAGAGTTAGTCAAACTGAAAATTTTAAATATTAACTGCTACTTTAAAAAAACTGATAAAATGGGTACTACAATCATCTCAGCTATTCCAGATATATACTTGCGTGATTCTTCTTTTTTTTTTTTTTGTTCTTTTTTACCTTTCCCTCATCTTTATTTCTTATGTTCAATTTCTTTCCATTTTACTATATCTATCTTATTTTTCCTTTCAAATTTTATTTACTCTTTCAGGTTCTTTTTCTGGGGTGACAATACAATATTTACAGATGTGCCTTTGATTTATTTCACTTGAGTATAGCCTCTAACAGATTTGTAAGCTTTTTTTTGTTTCAGTTTTTTTTTTGTTTTTTTTTTTTTTTTTTTTTTTTTTTTTTTTTTTTTTTTTTTTTTTTTTTTTTTTTTTTTTTTTTTTTTTTTGACTGTATGATGTCTGTTGGTTGTGGAAGTAGGTTTGATTCAGCACTTGGAAAACATATGTAATTTAGCTTGTTTTTCTTTTATATGACCTTTACCTATGCTGAAACTTCGTTGAACATTAAAAATATTCTAAAACATTTCTCACACTAATGAAAGTGTTGCGCTGAAGACAGAGTATTACTTGCAAGCAACATGCACTGAAATGTAAATTAATTTGTGTATGTTTTTCTTGTATTTTTAAAAATTGAGACTGCACAATTATCTGAACTGTGAAGTGTCACCCAGGAGTAGACTTAGCAAACTAAATTATAGAGTTTGATAAAGTGTTGTACCTTCTTTACTCAGCTTGAGTTATAGTGTGTTTTTGCACATTGTGTAGTAGCTGTTTTAAGTATTAACTATTGTTGAGGGCATAGCATAGAATGAAAGGGAACAGAGGCAGAAGGCAGTCTCTTTAGTAAGGTCACATACAAGAAAATTTAAACATGTATAATGCATATATCAGAGTTTATTAAAAAGAAAGAAATCATTCCCTTTGGTTGCTAATCCAATCAGACAAGTTGTCTTTTCAATATTGGTTTCCTAAGGCTAAAGTCTTATAGCAAACAGCAAGCAAACCTTTCACCTTTCATGTGAGTGTAAAGTTGTACTGAAGTTACACAGTGTTTACCCTGACCTATGTCACTAGCTATAGAAAGAGCTCAGGGTCAAACATGGTTAGGCTTTGTAGTTTAGCATTCTTCATGAGGATATACTGGAGAACTGGGGACATTTGGACATTCTAACATTAGTAATAATATAGAAAGGATAAAATATTGAAATATAGATATTTTTCAAATAATTTACATGAAATAGTACAATAATTGCTTAAATTCTGTTTTCAGAAATAATGAAGCACTGTTGTAATTTGTATCAGTAATGACTATTTGTGAAATATGTCAGGACAGTATCATCTCCATCTTCAAAAATAAAAAGGATGATCATTGTATTAGAATCTGAATAGTAGAAGGGATTAACAGATTTCTACTAGATGATGAAGATATTTGCCTGTTTTCTTCAAAAAGATGTAAAATTTTACTTTTTACATTTAGTTCTTTGTATAGTGTAAGCTGGGAGTTTCTTGATTTTTTTGTGTATGTGTGTGCCTGTGATAGATTTAAAGTAAATGCTATTCAGTTGTTCCTGTACCATTCATTGATTACATAGCCCACACTTCACACACTTACCTGCAGTGCAGATTCTATAAACATTTTTCATGTGTAGTGGTTGGGTTTCATGGCTTTTGTTCTATTTCATGTGCCTTTTCTCACTTCAGATGTACTTCAATAGTCTTTATAGAAAAGATTCTTTACCTTGGTGGTGTTTTTCAAAAATCTCTTGACTATTTCGGCCCCCTTTTCTTTCATATTTTGATTAAGTTTTTATGTATGTAAACAATATTTGTATTTTTGTTGATTCTTAATATCTTTTCTGTTTCTTTTATTTCTGTTTTCTTTTATTAATATGACCTCAAAATTGATTGGATATAGGAAACACAGGGGTGAAAGCAATATTAAAATACTTGAGAGTTTCTGTGGTAGATACCAGGGAATGGTGTAGTAGCCAAAGTGGATAATAATTTGAGGCGGTTTGCAGGGGAAGCAGGTTAGCTCTACATTCAGTTTTATGATGTCAAATAGGAAGAAATTCAGATAGAGATGCTCAGAGAGAAAAGACTGGATCTGAGATAACGACTTCAGTGTTTGATAATTGGTATTGACAGTGAAAAGTGAGAAGAGAAAGACAGGAAGATTATAGGAAGCCTTTGTGGCCTCAGTGATACCACCATTATCTCCATTCCCATTTTCTCAAAGAACTTTTATATTTCCAGAACACTTATGAATATCTTTGCAGTAATTGACACGTTTGCATCTTTCAGTGATCTGAGGAGACAGGGAATCATCACATTCTAGGGCCTGCTACTGTTGAGACATTTGAAATATATATTTGTACAATCAACCCTATTGTCAGTCCTCCATGGTGTACATACTGTTTTGTCATGTACGTATGATTAAGAGCATTACAGTAACCCTATATTAATGCTTATTTTAGAGGATTCTCAAAAATTATTCATTTTAATCGTCCTCCATTTTCCTTGAACTGATTTGTGTAATATAAATAAAATAGGGACAGATTCATGTTTTAAGTGAAATTTTAACTTGATTTTAAAATTTTCAAAGAAGATATTCATTAATGTACCACATTTAAGGAAAAAAATAACATTGCTGAAATTTTTTAAATAGCTATAGGTATAGTTTCTGTTACTGCTTATGTTACCAGAAGACTTTTTTTTTTTTTTTAAGATTTAGGTCTTACTGTGAAGATTAAAACAAATTCAGGGGCCTGGCAAATAGCTCAGCAGACTAAAGTACCTGTTTAGGCAGGTGCAGTGACCGGGGTTTGATCCTCAGTGTGCTGGCCCAACCCCTGGGGTGCACTAAACTAAGATGTGGTGAATGAGATTGGGTATGGTGGTGCGCATCTGTAATCCCAGTGTTTGGGAGGCTGAAAACAGGAGGATCCCTATAAGTTCGAAATGTGTAGTGAGATCCTGTAAGACCCTGCAATAAAATATATATTAAAAAATAAATAAAACAAATTTAATAGTTTACCAGTTGAAAAATGATTCAGACTCCAAGCCACCCGTATATTACTGGATAGTTGTAAATTCCAATGATAGTAATTCTAAATTTTAATGCTTCTAAGGTGTTATAAGGACATTATTATTTACAGATGAGTGTCTACAAAACTGTTTAAAAGATCAGAAAAGAGTCAGTACAAGTTTATTCAGTGTAGCAATCAAGTAAAAAAAATGAAAAAATAGATTTCTTAATTTTACTGTACATTATAGCAGTCTGGTTTTAGAATAAATACTTTTATGTGAACGAATACATTTTAAAGAAAACCTTCATAGAATAATTATTTTATTTAATGCTTTGGAGAGAAAAGGACTTGGCTTCACTTGATTCTCCATCGTATCTGTCAGGAATATATTTTGTTTCAGTTAACACAATGACATAATTAACAGAAGGGCTTATTTTTCTTACATAATAAGAAATCTGGAGGTAGACAGCCGATGGCCATCTACTTCCTGATTTTTAGCAGTGATAATATTCACTGAAGCTAGGGTTGGCATCAGCCTTTTGCTCATGAAAAAAAAAATGACTGCTTCATTTTGAAGCATCCATGTTGTGACAGGAGGAGAGGCATTTTTTTTTAATCAGAAGAACAGATTTCTTGCTCATGTCTTATGGACTAATCAGGTTCACATGGCTAACATTTTGCTGAATATCAACAGGAATATAAGACATTAGCATTTTAGTTCTGGTGGAGACACAAAAGTAACAAGTAATGCCAAGATGTGGGGTTGGCCTATCAGTAGGGTCAGCCATATTAACAGTGGATGTCAAAAGTAACCTGAACAAGCCTGTTTTACTAGGGGACAGTTTTAAAACCATAGTGGGGAAGGGGAGAGAGATTTGGTAGTACTTAATCTCTTATAGCATCTAATAAATGTATTTGTTTATTGAAATATATGATTATTATCAGAATTACATGACTAATGCATAGAAAGCACTTAGTCTAGTGCTTAACACCTATAAGTGGTATCAACTTTTTATTTTTAGTCTATTAAGTGATAAAGCATACCAACTTATTATGCAAGAATAAATAGGAAATTATATAATTGACTGTCATGTTTGGTACTGTATGTGTTCTCTTGAAGTGTTGCCAATTTCTTGACAATTAACGTTTCTAACAGAGTAGTTTATAATTGTGATATTTAGCTTGCTATTTAGCTTACTATATATATATATATATATATAGTAAGTTTTCATATATATATATATATGAAAACTAGTATGACAAGGTATAATGGAAGTTTCTTAATATAGTACTTTTCTTTGAAATATAAATTGAATAATTGTTTGTATTTAAACAGTTTTTGCTAAAGTTCAACAGACAGAAGTTTTACAGAATACTTAAGTGCCCAGCTCAATGCAGTTTTAAGAATGCAGTTTTAAGAAATGAACTTAATTGTGTGCCCACCACCTTGGTGGATATGTAGATCATTTCTAGCACTGTGGAAGACTTTTCCTTTGTTTCCTTTGAGTCATTGCTTCCTCCCCTTCACGCTCATGGTCTGTTAGCCAGGAGGGAATATGGCATAATTCTTGATGAGAATCTGAGTATCTTTTGAGGTAGACACTCTTGCATTTTTTTCAGGTGGAAGAGGAGTGGATGTCTTCTGCAGGCCCAGAAGGTTACAGGTGATAGGTATTTCAAGGTTTTCAAACTTTGTGATCCATGTCTTTTGTGATTCAATCTCAGTCTGTATCAGCAGTGGCATTGTTATAGCAGTTGATTGTTTATTATCATTGAAAGCTCTAAAAGGTTCACTATCATAGTCTAGATTTTTTTTTTTTTTTCTAGTCAGGATCCTCATCTTCAAGCAGCAGACTTGCCAGGCTTAATGCTATATGTTCAACTTTTTTGGGGATGGGAGTCCATAGACTATCTTGATAATTAAGTTCTGGGCTTGATCTTCAGCCCTTCTTGTTCTCTGGCTATAAAAAGGAGCCTTTCTCCATGTTCACCAAAGAGGTCATTTTACTTTCATGTATTACCTCCAATCATTCTGTTTTTGTTGGGAATTGGACATGCTAGGTAAGAACTCCAAAGCTAAGCTACATCTCCAGCTCTTAAAATTTTGAAGTCTTAATAAGTTGCCCCAGCTGGCCATGAACTTGCACTACTCCTGTTTTAGTCTCTTAAATGCTGAGTGTGCTGCCACCATTCCCAGCTTTAACTTGTAACTTTTCCTGAAAGTTCACCAGTGACACTTCTATCTTCCAACAAGCATTGATTTCATACTTTGAATTTTTTTTTTTGTACCAGGCATTGAACTTAGGATCTTGTGCTTGCCAGGCAGGTGCTGTGCCACTGAGCTATATCCCCAGCCCTGATTCAGTATTTTGAAGCTATTTTCTCAGATGTCTGAGATATTTTACCTTCTAATAAATTTCCTCCATTTGTTATACTGTTCCACTATAGTGAAAGTTTAAATAGTTGCATTACTGCAAATATGGGAGGCTACTGTCATCAGTTGGGCCTCTCTTTGCAGACCAAAGGTTTAAAATTCCCTTATTTGACTCTTTTCTGGGCCACTTCTACTATCAACTGACATTAGCTGAATTTTTCAGGAAACAGACACTGAAACAGAAATAAATCTACATGCATTGTGTTTATTGTATACTGTTTTGGGGAATAATGTAACACCAGGAAGGAAGCAGGACTATGCACAAAACCTGAACTGCAGTATGGTTTTAAAACAGGCCTCTGTCATTCCCACTAGTGGAGCATTCTGGAACTAGAGTAGCACTTCAGGGGCATCCCAGCTTAATGGGTCAGTGTACCCTATTGCTGGCCATTCACAGATATACTTGTTTACAGAGGGACTCAGTTGTGAGTCCTTAGTGCACATACACTAAAGCTTGGTAAATGAATGTCTCAGTCTTGAAAGGGGATTTGGACAGCATACCACTGGTATCCCTCACAGATGCTTGAGTATTTGATTATCTTCTCTTCTAGTATGTACTCTTAATTAGTTAATTATATGGTTTAATTTTCTATCTACTGTACTGAATTTGGGCTTTTTTTTCTTTATTATGTGTTTATTCATTGATGAAGATGCTTTAACCTGCCAATGTTGTTTTCTTCCTTTTCTTTCCTCTACCTGTCCCTCCCTCCCACCCTTCTTTCTTCCCTCTTCCCCTTCCCCTTCCCCTCCTCTCCTCTTCTTCCTCCTCACCTCTTCTTCTTCCTCTTCTTCTTCCTCTTCCTCATTATTATTATTATTCTTTCCCTTTCATCTGTCTGGGCATTGAACTCCAGGACTCACAATGTGTGCTACATTCTCAACCCTTTTATTAATTTCTCTTTTAAATTTTATTTTGAGACAGGACTTTGCTAAATTGCTAAGGTTGGACTTGAACCTGCAGTCTTTCTCCCTCAGGTGCTCAGAATCCTGGGATTACAAGCAGATGCCACTACACACAGCTAATCCACCAACTCTTATTTAATTGTAAAATTGTCTTTTTATCTATCTTTAGTTTTGTCACTTTTTCCTTTGTATATTCTGGCTGTATTATTCAGATGGAGGATTATTGTATCTTACTGAAGTATGCCTTTCATTTTTATGAAATAACTATATTTTTAATATGATTTAACATCTTGCTTATATATAAATTTATATTAGTCTTCTTAGACTAGTTTCTTCATAGTATTTCTTTTCTGTTTTAAAAAGTCTTGACTAATATCTAAAACATGTTGTCTTTTTCTTTGGCCATTCTGACAAGGGTTTTGCTATGTAGGCTGGCCTTGAACTCACTTTGTAGCCCAGGCAGGCTGTGAACTCAACAGCAGTCCTCCTGCCTTAGCCTCCAAAGTGCTGGGATTACAGGTGTGCACCACCATACTTGGCTTAAATTTTTAAAAAATCATTTATTTATATTTGGTACAGGGTCTCACACAGCTCAGACTCTTTAAGTGATCCTCCTGTTTCAGCCTCTCCTGCACTGAGATTACAGTGTGCTGAGCCAGGCCTGGTTTCAGTGGATAGCTCAATGCAGGGCGACATGGCATGCATGCTGGAGATCGAACCTGGGGTCCTCCTTACCAGGCAGGTTCTTCGACTGATGAGCCATCTCCCCAACTTTGAATTGTTTAATAAGCACCTTACAGTTTTAAAAAAATAAAGCTTTTTAAAAATACAATAGAGTGCTTAGTCTATTGACATTTAAAGTCATCACTAATGTATTTGAATTTAAATCTGTTTATTTCCTTTCTGTTGCTTCAGCTGCTTCCTTTTGTTCCTGTTTTACTTCCTTACTTGGTTATCTTTATTTATTTAATGTATTTGCTACAGGGTATCGCTGCACAGCTTGGACTCTAGTTATCCTCCTGTTTTCAGCCTCCCCAGTGCTGGGCATACAAGTGTGTGCCACCAAGCCCGAAGTCATATGCAGGCTCAGTATACCACGGGGCAGGGCCAGCATAGCATGCAGTATAGGGGATCACACCCTGGTCCCTGTGCTTGCCTAAGCAGGCGCTTAGTGGGCTGAGCTATCTCATCGACCCCTTTCCATGGTTACCTTTGAAAATAATTCCACTTTTGCGCCATCAAAACATCTTTTGACCTATTAGAGCAAACTTTTTTTTTTAATTTTAGGGAAGGTCTACAGGGTATTCACTGTCTTACTACTATTTGTAGTGATCCTGCCTGTTTACAGGCTAGCAAGTGCTAGGATTATAGGCATGTGTCACCATGCCTGGTTTCAGTTGCCATCTCAGTGCACCCCAGGCGTGGGGCCAGCTTTTCAGATCCAGGGATTAAAACCTGGCCCCTGCACCTGCCTGCAGGCACTTTAATCCACTGAGCTATTTGGCTAGCCCTCAATTAGTTTATAGAACATAGTAATTACTGTATTTATTGTAAGGTATGTGTCTAATGATTGTAAAATCTGATTTACCCTGAGATTATTTCTGTTATCTGCTCCCACTCCCTTTCCCTTATCTGTGGAATTTCGTAGTCAGCATGGTGATTTTTATTGCATACCAAATATTGTGTTAGAAACCTTGTAGTGCTCTAGATTGTTTTAAATGTATTTTAGTACAAGGTCTCACTACACAGATGGGACTTGTAGGGATCCTCCTGTTTTCAGCCTCCCAAGTACTGGGATTACAGGTGTGTATTACCATGCCCAGTCTCATTCAGCATCTCAGTGTGCCCTGGGAGCAGGGCCAACACTACATATCAGGAATTGAACACCAGTTTCTGTGCCTGCCTAAGCAGGCACTTTAGTCTGTTGAGCTATCTTACAGACTCTTAAATAGGTTTTCATTCTACAAAGTAGTTTTAATTTTTAAATGATGGGCAATTTTAATCAAGTATAAGTTGGTCTGTATGCAGGCATCTTCACTGGGGTATTTTATCCAACCTCTGTTCCTTGGTGCCTTCTGTATTCCAGTTTTGTCTTTAATACCTGGAGTCCACCACAATTTCTGCTTTACTTTTAATCCTGTTGGCTGCCTTATTTTTGCTTTCTTGAATTATTGATATAGTAGATTTAAAGTAGACTTAAATGTACCTTCACTGGAGATTATTTATTCATGTTTCATTATTGAGATCCACAGAATTTTAGTAGGGAATTGTTCTTGTGATTTTTAATATATCAAATATATATCATATTTTCATGATTTTATGACCTTAGTGTGAGAGGATGTGTTGGTGTTTGCGATGAGGAGGGGATGGCAGAAGTGTAATTCTTGCCAGAATTAACTCATAGATCATACTTAAATTTAAAAGTAATTAAGATGACTACAGATATTTCAATCTAATTATAATATAAATTGAATAAATTTATATTCCCTTGTTTCATAGATCTGTTTTATTAAATTTATTTGACTATAGAATAGAGCCATTGCCTATTTTCATTAAGTTTTACTGTTCTGTGTTTCTTTCTATATTTTCTGTGACTGCCATTTCTGAGTTGAATATTTGTAAAAGGCCATTTGATGCCTGTGATAAGCTTAAAATATTTTCTGTGTGCCTGTTTTCAGAAAAGTTTGCTTTTTTCTGTTGTATATTATCAAACTCAGTTGATTTAGTTTGTTTTATAGAATTTGTTAACATTCTAGGGAATTTCTTATAGTTGAACACATATAGTTCTTTTTGTCCTTACGTGATTTTTTAAAATGATATTTCTGTTCCAATTCTCTTTAAATCTCACCCTGTTGATGTGATTGGACAATACAGGAGATAGTGATACACACTCATGGCTTATGCTCCAGAGATGTGTGAGTGTTGAGAAGCAGTACAGTGTGGGAATAGTGTTTTCTCATACAGTGAGCCTATGTAAGGAGCACTTAAAGGACACAGCTAACATTTATTTATTTATTTGCAAAACCGGGGATTGAACTCAGGCCCTTGAGCTTGCCAGGCAGATGCTTATTCTACTGAGCTATCTCCCTAGTACCTCAACCTTTATTTAAAGTGTAACATACGTATATTGAGATTGGCTTGAGACACTATCGTGGTTCAAAGCTGTCAGAATACAGAGCATTTGTTTAGCAGAGTTGTTAATAAACTGTATGGCATTACAGCACTGTAGTTTAAAGGATTTAGCATGAAGCTAGAATTTCATGTCTGAGGAATAGCTTATTACAGCCATTCATCTTAGGCCATCTGTTCTGCTGACTCTGTTTGGCTATAACTAAAAGTCAAAGGTACTTCAGCCATGTCTGTTTCCAAACCAGAAATAACTTGGAGGTAAGCTCAGCAGCACTAGAGTTCCACATTAGTTCCACTGGCATAGGCCTGAAATGTTCACAGGCATCAGTCACATTAAAGTTTTAATATTGTTGTAGGTATTGTCAGGAATATGGAAAAAATTAAAAGTTACTTTGTATTTGTTTACAAGGAAGACCAGAGAGATTAGGTTTTGTTTTCTCATTGTGTTAGTAGTCATTTGGCAGTCATTGAGTGAGTTACCTGAAATCCAAGGTATGGAAACTCAGTTATTATAGAGTTGGAGGCAGATGACTATAGCACCTTTCGAGCTGTGTATTCAGCCTCTCAGGAAGGTGGTTTTCATCCTCCATGCTTTTCCTGTTCTGTTGTGTGGTATTCACCTGAAGTCATCACAGTGGCTAAGCTGATGGTACTTTGGAATCTGTCTTTTATCCACAATGACTTTGTAGTCAGGGATGGGAAGGGTCAAGGAAAAAAATTAGAAACAACAGATTGTTGGGCAAAAGCATTCTTACCAATCTCATATTTGAGATCAGGATTGACATTTTATTTTGGTGCTTTTAGAATAAAATATTTACTGTGAAGTTTTATGAATTCTTACATGGCATTTACCACCATTCCTTATAGAGTTGGTTAATCTTTGTGATTGGAATGTATTTATGCATAAGTGAAGGGGGTTGAAAAGGATGACATATTTTACATGCCTTTACATTCTAAAACTGTATGATTCAAAATAGATCCACATTTTACAGTTCACTTATATTTGCTGTTCTTATGCCTGATACTTGAGACCAGCTTTCTGGAGCATCTGTTACATTGAAGGCTAATAAAAAGTTTTGTGCAATGAAAAGAAGAAAAGTTTCTCACTTTGTAGAAGAAAAAGTTGAATGAATTTTATGCTTACAAACCCACTTCTTTTTTTGGCAGAACCAGGGATTGAACTCAGGCCTTATTGTTTGCCAGGGAAGTGCTTATTCCACTGAGCCATCTCCTTAGCCCTGCTATAATATTGTCTGTATTTTTTAAATAGTTACTTAGATCTGTATGTTATTAAAAATGAGACTCAGAAATTCCATTTACAGATACTGTCTGAAATAACTAGTCCAAACATTGTTATTTGGGTAATAAATCAAGTTTCATAAGGATTTGAAACTATTGGATAACTTTCGATCTGTTTTAAAAAAGAAAGTGGGTGTATGTGTACCCAAGTATTCCTCATTTTTCTTTTTTTTTAATCTTTTATTTATTTGTTTATTTGGTACAGGGTCTCATTATATAGTTTGGATTAATAGTGATCCTCCTGTTTCAGTTTTCCCAGTGTTGGGATTATAGGCATGAGTGAGCCATCACGTGTGATTTCCATGGCTGGTTCATATGGGGTCACCATGGCAAGGAGCACCAGGGATCAAACCCAAGTCCTTGCGCTTGCTTAGGCCACTGAGCTATCTCTTCAGCCCTTCTACTTTTTCTTAGCGACTTGACAGTTTACCCCAAGCATCTGGGCAGTGTGTTGCTTATGTACTGATTATCCCTAGTATAACTTGGCAGGTGTCATTTCAACTGGTTGATTCTTGTTTGCAGGAGGAGATATATTCATACATCTGTTTAGATCTGCTTTTTTTTTTTTTTTTTGCATACTTTTTTTATTTAGAAAGTTGAGTTTGCCTTTGATGATTTTTCTAGTAAATATGTCACCGTTATTTTCTGCTAATTTCTTATTTATGAGAAATTTCTTATTTTGTGCTGAAATCTATAAAAATTCTTACTGTAAGTACATTAGGTTTACTTCTCCAGAACTCAGTAATATTTTCTTACAGATACATTTGAGACAGACTGAATAGAAAGGAAGTGTCAAAAGATCTACCATAGAAAAAAACTGTAAAGGGGAGAAATGTTAGCGTATCATAGAGGAAAAAAGTCAACCATTCATAGTATAGAAATAGAGCTTGAAAGAAAAAACAAAACTAAAACAATTCTAATAATGATCACTGATTTTAATAATTTGATATGTGGTGTTGATAGAGTTGACCAACATCTAACAAGCTATTTTGTAATAAAACAAGGAAAAATATTATTATAACATTTAGACACCTTCTGGACAAAACAATATTGAACTTACCTGCTATTTATCCAAACAGAGGGATTCAAAAAATCATTTACAATTTAGGCTTAATATACCAAGTAATTGAACAATGTAAATAGTGAAATGCCAAGCAGGATGTCATCTTGACATCCTCACCATTACATTTAATAGACATTACACCACCAAGGAAATAAAGGAAAGGGCAACATGATGATATTAAGTGTTTAAAGAAAGACAACACAAAAAGAATTTGTAAAGAGACTGGATACTATTGTCCAGATTGTAACATTGCATTATGTATTGAATGTTTTAAGATGTACCACAGAGAGAAAAAATGACTGAACATATTTGATGAAATTTTTGCTTTTGTATTTCCTCTTAATTTTTTAATGAAAATTAATGCAATTTTTTACTATCTTGTATTTAAGTAATTGGACTGTTACATGGTTAAACATAGTATTATAGGTAACAGTAAATGTTAACAACAACTAAAACATCCTGAGGACAGTCTGCATTTCTCTTGATGCCCCTACAATCCCCTTTCCAGCTCTTCTTCCACTAAGTCATCAGTCAGTGTTCTTGAATAAACCCTTGTTGTTTATTTTTATTTAAGTCCAAATTAGACTCAGAGAGATGCAAGGCATGAGATGCTTCTCATCTACTACAGCTTTATTACTAGGGTCAAATACAGGTGGCAGATTTGGTGGCCTTTGCCAAGTACGTGCTCCTCATGTTCAGCTGCAGGGATGTGTGGGCACAGAGCTAAACTGAAGTTAGACTGAACCCACTACCTTAAAGTTAAAGCACTTCAAAGGTCTCAAACTAATATGTCAGAATCATATGTGTACTTTTTTTTTATGCTTTAAATAGAGATATGTCCTACTTTAGACCTGTACAGTCACAGTGTGAGGCTGAGAATGTGGGTAGACAAGCAGATGTTGAACTTTACAGGTCATCTTGATAGCCAGGGTAGCTCTGCCGAATTCATAGTATCTACTCAGGATGATTTTAGTTCCAGATGATACAAAATAACATGTTTTAGCTTAAATTACATACTGCACTCTACACTTTGTGGGAGAAGAGGGCTTTTTTTTTTTTTTTTTTGGCAGAACACGATTGAACTCAGGCCCATGTGCTTATTCCATCTCCCCAGCTCTGGTCTTTTTCTTACAGCGCGTTCCATCCAATCTTGAATTTGGGTTTTATTTTTTATTCAGTTTGCTAAGCTAATGAAAGTAAAAAGATAAAGATGAAGGCAGTTTTTTTTTCCCGCTTTAGAAATACTTAAAAGGACCTGGATTCCATCCCTGGAACCACATGCTGTGCTAGCCCCATCCTGGGCAACACCTAGCTGTCCACCAACACCAAGGGTGATGATGCATACCTGTAATCCCAGCACTGGAGAGGTTGAAACAGGATAAGTCTGAGCTGCGTAATGAGACCCTGTACCATGTACATATACATTAAAAAATGTTTTTGGTTTTATGTGTTACATAAGCCCTTGTGTTTAGTGCCCTTAACATTATCATTGTGTATTAAGAGAGGAAATAAAATTGAACCAGCATGTATCAGCAAGAACCAAATATCAAAACATTAGCCCTACCAGGCATGGTGGTGCATACCTGTAATCCCAGCATTTGGGAGGCTAAGGTGGGAGGGTTATCAAAGGTTAATGCCAGACTGAGTTACAAAAGGAGTTTATGGCTGGCTTGAAGTACATAGTGAGACCCTATCTCAAAACAAAATGGCCCCCCCAAAATACATTAGGTCTGATTATTGCAACCATAACTTTGTTACTGAACAGTGGTGTTTTAGTATAAAATGACTTTAAAATGATATTTTAGTAGATACTTACCTGCATTTTATCTGAGATCTTTCTGAGGGTTTTACCTTACTGGGAAATGACTAGATATTTTAAGGTACATGTGTGAAATAGAGTTAAAACCCTAAAAAGATGAAGTTCATAGAAAAGCCATTTGCCCAGTGTTATGAAATCTTACTAATTTCACTGCCTGGAAAACAGTTTACATAAACTGTTTCATGTTGAAAATGTTTATATTTAACAGTATAAATATTTTTCAGACTGCCACTGTTCTTTTTTATGAGCATTTCATAGCTATTGATTAGTTAACAACCATATACTTTTAATAGTAGGAGTAGCAATGCATACATAGCTGACCTTATAATGAGCTTTGATTTCCAATGAAGATACGACTTTTTTTTTTTTTTTTTTTTTTTTTTTTTTTGGTGGAACCCAGGATTGAGCTCAGGCCCTTGTGTTTGCCAGGGAAACACTTATTCTGCTGAGCCATCTCCGCAGCCCTGGATAAGGTATTTTTATGCCTTCACTGTACTCTCCGTCATTTCATTTTAAGGCCATTCTAGATTCATTTATAGTCAGGGGAAAGTGTGTATCAGTTACTGACTCATTGTTGAAACTGACTTAAAGGAGACAAGGTTTGTTTTGGGTCACAGTGGGCTTCAAGCCAGAAATGGCAAGGTACAGTGGCATGATAGAAGAAAGCTCTTCATTCTCCAGGAGTCAGGAAATGGAGACAGAAGGTGGAACAGGGACAAGAACACACCCTTCCAGCCCATGCCTCTAGCAGCGTACCTCCAGCTTGGCCCCATGTTCCTCTGGCACATTCAGTCACTGAACTCATGAATGTATCAGTCTACTGATAAAGTATGGTGCCTCTATGATGCAGTCACCTTCCAAACACAGGAGACTTTTCAGGGACATTTTAGATCTAATTCATAACATAATTTCTTTTTCACAAATGAAAAAGTTCTTACTTTATAATAATTTTTACTAGAAATTCTGGTTTTTATTTCCTATACACATCCAGGAGACAAATATGGGTTAGTGTTTTGTGGTGTGAGAGTAGCATTGCTTAGATCAAAAGGGAGTGTGTCAGATGATGCAGAACCATTGGAAGTACTTTTATTTTGTGTTTTATTTCTTATCATTTTAAGTAAGGATCCATTATTTTACACATCTTTAATCTAGACTTAGGCAGCAATTGCATTCTTAGTTATTTAACTAAAAATGGACCTGTATGTAACTGTGTACTGTGGCATTATCCATAGTTCCTACTACCTGGAAATAGTGTAGATCATCCTCAGTTGGATATTGAATGAACAAGCTATAGTGTGTTCATTCGTTGATATACTTAACAATAAGAATGGAGAAACTGTGCAACATTGTGAATCTCAAATGCACCATGCTAAGTGAAGGAACCATACTCAAAAGATTTTGTTTATATGATACTGAAAAATGATAAAACTATAGGTGCACAGTTGAATTAGCAGTTGCAGGGAAATGGGGGGAAGGCTTGACTATAAAGGTATACAGGGCAATTGTATATTTCATATTTTGAATCTGTTGGCGTTTATAGGACCACTGTTGTCAAACTTACAGAAATTGTGCATTAGAAATGAAATAAATATAATGCTAATTTGTACTTTTTCTCAGACATTTTAATTGAACTGTAGAAAACTTTTTGCGATACTGAGGATTGAACTGTGGACATTGTGTTCGCCAGGCAGACAGGCCTATGCCACTGAGCTATCTCCCTGTCTCCCAGATCTATAGAAAACCTTAATTCTATTTGCCCATTTCTATTGCAGTGTTGATGTTCTTGTATTTTAATTCTAGATACATTTTAAATTGTACAGTCACTTCGCTTATCTATTGTTTTGTGAAGATAATGTATAATTAAATTTGACTTATTACCATGCTTTTTACTTAATTTCCATTGCATGTCTGAGATCATTTTTATTTCATTTGTTCTGTTTATAGGTATGCTGAATACTATAAATGCAAAGTTACTTTAGAAGTAATTTAGAGCTTAAGATGTTTTTCTGCTCCAGGGAATATATTCATTGTTTCTGCCAGGTGCTTGGGGCAGTTGCTATCAATCCAATATCAGAATATATGTTAGTTATGAAATGTCTCTTCTGGTATGGTTTAGGCTTTCAGTGTAACAACCTAAATCCAAGATACTGAATAAAATGCAGTAAGTCTCTTAGCTGCCTCTAGTCAGCACAGCATTGAAAAAAAAAACATGTTGACATGCTTGGCACACTTTCCTTGTTTTCCTTCATCTCAGTTCTTTAATTCTTTAGTATATAGTGTATTTTACTACCTCTAAGCCTCATTCAAGGTAGTGTGTGTGTGTGTGTGTGTGTGTGTGTGTGTGTGTGTGCATAAAGTAAATGTTGGCTGTGACTTTTCATAACTATATACATGCAAAATGGTGTTAAGATAATTTTATACATTTCATGTAAAATATTGTTTTTAGTAAATATATATTAGGATACATTTAATTATGTTAATGTTAAAATAATTAGGCAAATATTTGCTGTTTTAAACTCTGTGCCACACACTGGGGTATAGCAACATACAATATAATTTTTTTAACCTTGTTTTGTATTTTATTAAAGATTTAAGCAAAGTACCTATTAACTGAATGGTGAGACTATATTTTCAATATATAATTTGTCTTTGTGCCTCTATTTCTTTATGTTATACTGGATTAATGTTAAAATATATTAAAATTTTAATAAGCATCTATTTTACTTGTAATTTTTTTAGCCATTGTTCTTGGGTCTTGACCTTGTTTCCAGATTTTCTTTATGATAATTTTGTAATTACATTCTTGTATGCAGCCCAAGAGTGAGTTAATAATTTGTTTCTTAGAGTTAGAATTATGGGATTAAGAATATAGAGTAAAAGTACATGAAAACTTCATTATGCCTATTGTCATTTCTTTTTTTCTTTCTTTTTTTTGTGGAGATGAGGATTGAACTCCGGCCCTTGTGTTTGCCAGGCAAGTGCTTATTTAACTGAGCTATCCTCTGGCCCCTGTCATTTCTATTTAGGAAGTTTACACATTTTTGTAAGCATGGTATATGATTATTTCTTCTTGCTTATATGATGTTTCACTGCTGGCTTAGTTTGTTTTTTATTAATGATAATGAACATACTTTATTTCTAATATATATTTCTTTGTGTCCACTTGGTTAACAAAATTAAAACAGTATATTCTGCTTTAATAAGAAAACTGTTAGATTGGGATTAAGACTAATATTCTATAACTTCCAGTGCTATTGTTTTGTTTTATACTCAGATTATCATTATTAACATGTTCCTTTGTTGACAGTATTTTAAAAACTTTATAGAGCCAACCAAATAGCTCAGTGGATTAAGTACCTGCAAATTAGGTGCAGGGGCTGGGACTAGATGCCTGGGCCTGCTGTACCAGCCCCGCCCCTGGAGTGCTCTGAGATAGCAATTGAGACTGGGCATGGTGGTGGGCACCAGCTTTTGGGAGGCTGTAAACAGGCATATTGAGACCCTGAACAGCCTGTAGTCCCTTCCCTAAAATACAAACAACAAGAAAACTTTTTGCAATGAGTATCAGGAAATAGATTCCAGAGTTTCTCATATTCTAGGAAATTAAGTGTTTGATAAAGAACAATGTAGTTGTCGATGTTACAGAAGAATGAAATATAAAATCCCATATGTAAATCTCTCATTGATTATATTCACTGTTAAAGTTTTAAATTTTGATATTTTAGTCTATTCCTAATAAAACATTTTGATTTGTAATGTGTGCACATATTGCTTACTTTTCGTTGTTATAGTGTGTTTTATATTTATTGTACTTACACTAGTATGAGTAATATATTTAGAAAACAATGTTAGCCTAAGACCATGCAAAGGAGGAGAAATGATGGTTTAATTAGGGTTGTGATTGAAGGGTTTTAAATTTAGAGTAGTTTCTGAAAATATAGTTGTAATGGAAAGAAAGGCAAAATTTTGTCCTGAGGTAATAAATCTAATTCTTTGTTGACAGTGATGTAATAGAAATTGTTATTTTTATAACCTGAAATTTAATTAAAAATTAAATATTAGCATAATTTCAGGCTTATAGAAACATTGTAAAAATAGGAAAAAATTCTGTAACACCTTCACTCAGCTGTCTTCTGTGTTGACTATGTATTTCTCATATGAATATGTATGACAAAAAAGTACAACATGAAACATGCATGATTAACTGAGATTCTCAGTACCTCCCTAAAAAATCCATCAAAAATCCCATGTAAATTATAAGTATCAGGAACCTCATATTGTTATAGTATTATTGCTAATGAGAGTTTTCTCATTCATCCAAACTGTCTGAGTAATTTCCTTCAGAGCCAGTCAGTTATTGTATAGATGTCCCTAAAATATGTCTAACTGTACAGTTTCATGGCTTTAAACTAGCAATGTGTGATTGATTATGCTTGACACTTTATCTCCATCAGGGAAATCTGTCTTGAGCTCAGTGCTAAACATCTTTATCCAACTGCCCACCTGACATTTCCACCTGAAAAAGTTCTATTTTTCATGGGTCCTTTTTTATTTCTTTAAATTTGATGTAGTTCTCCTCAGTTGTTCTAGCTTCACAACTTTTAGACTTTTGGGTCTTTTAAGTCTTCTTCATCTGAGAACTCCAAAACCCTATTACTTATATGTTTTATATTTACCTACATTCCCTACACTGGAAATTGAAACAAAAATTTAAATACACACTGATTTGTTAACAAAGAACTATGAGCCTATTGTGTATTTACATACAACATTTTAAAATGAAAATAGCTATCTCAAAAAATTAAAAAGACATTGTTTTTTATTTTTCAAAATTCTGTGTATATGCTCTAAGAAGCTGCTTCTCAATTGAATCTATTATTGTTATTTTGATAGAAGTAAATGAAAGCTCTGGTTGTATATTACTGTGCAGTTGGAAGAATATTTTAATAACCATTTTGTATCATTTTGGATATTCTTTTTTGATACACTGAATTTGGCAGATGATACATTATTAAAGGTAGACTGCAATGTGAATTATCAAATCTGATTATTGAAATTTCTTTGTTCAAATCCAGTGGTCTGATGGATCCTTTGAATAAACCTTTTTACTCCTATATGATTATGAAACATGCAGTGGTCATCTGGAGATTTTCAGTAGACAATACATCTTCTAAATACTGACCATATCTTTATGCCATATGAGATTTTATTCACCAATTTCACCAGGAAAATCATTATATACCTAGGAGATATTATGGCCATAGTGATGGTACAAGTTTTCTGAAATTCTGACTTTCACTTTCAAGTTTATCGTTACCACAGATAATGTCAGTTGCTTATTATTTTACTGGACAACTTTGACCTGCCATAGTAGTGCTTGAAATGTACTTCCTATTTCATCACATATCATATTAATAGAAGTTTATTCAACAGTTAAGATTGGGTAAGAATAATACTTTATCACTTACCTTTCTTCCTTCTTTCTCTCTCTCCCTCCCTTTCTTGCCTTCTTCCCTGTCTTTTCCTCCTTACTTTAGTATTGGGAATCAACTCCAGGACCTCACACATACTAGGCAACTACTGTACCATGGAACTACATCCACAGCTCTTGTTAAATGCAAATTGGATTTTTATTAAATATACAACAGGTAAACAGTACAGTACTAGTACAGGTTTTTGATTACTGCACCAGTTCAAATTAAGGCACCAGTAGTTTTACAAATAATATTAGCATATTTGCAAGTTTA
The DNA here is from genome assembly GCA_004027165.1 of Ctenomys sociabilis. NCBI lineage: Eukaryota > Metazoa > Chordata > Mammalia > Rodentia > Ctenomyidae > Ctenomys > Ctenomys sociabilis. Next base: position 15,770 of record PVKA01004741.1, on the reverse strand, counting down.
TTTTGATTTTCAAGGCCACATATAAGAGGGTCTTAAGAATCCCACTCAGCTTCTTAGGCATCCCTTCCCCAGAAGTCTATTTAACACACTGAGAAAAATTGCTCTTGTCTAAAATCTAAAAAGGCTAAGTGTGGAGAGTGCTCTTCTTAATTTTAGCAGTAGAGAGGCTCAGGCAGTAGTCCTTGCGCTACATAGTGAGATCATATTTAAAAAAATAAAACCTTTGTTTTATTTGTTCTTCCTCTTTTCTTTGTTCAACTCAGCTGCAGTTATTGTGTAATACACCTGTTTTTCTTATTTCTTTATTACCATTAACACAATAAGCTGTCATATCTCTCCTTGATGATACTTTAATAGCCTCTTAAATGATCTCTTTCCCACTCTCTCCAGCACTATGGTGCTGTTTTAAAAAGTATGAATCAAATTATGACACTTGCATTTCTTTTAGAATAAAATCCACATTCTTTGCCAAATATTGGAAGATTCTATAATTAATCTTCTACTTGTTTCTCCCATATTAGCTCAGCCTAGTTCCTCTCACTGACTACCTTTCAAGCATGTTGAACTCCCTTCAGTTCTTGAAACCTAGATAATGCTTGCTTGCACCAGGGCCTTTGAATTTGCTTTCATTTCAGCCCATAAACTCTGAATGGCTAGCTCAAAGTCAGGCTTACTATATATGTACTCTCTCTGTGTAAATGCCTTTTTTTGTCACCCCTTGCTTTATCTTTCACATCATCACTCCATTGTTTTTACACAGAAACTACAATAATTTGCAGTTGTCTTATTTTGTACTTGTGTATCCGTACTGCTATCATGTAAGAAAACATGAGGGCAAGAACTCTTTTAAGTGTTCCTTAACAAGTACCTGTCATGGAAAGAGCCCACAACAGCTGTTCAGTGAATGACATGTGAATGGAAATAGTGAGTAGAGGGCAATTTTGAGTTGCTTGTTATTAGACTTTTGGACTCCGAGTGACAAGGTATGGTTGATGGTATAAAAGAACAGTTGACATTTTTAGCTTGGGGGAAATAGCACAGGCTGAGTACTTTGGAAGTAGCTAAGACAAGAAATAAAAACATGGTGTGTGTCAGAAAAGGGCAAAGAGGGCCCACAGAGATAGCTCAGTAGAATAAGTGCTTGAGCACAGGATCCTGAGTTCAATCCCTGGTACTGCAAAAAAAAAAAAAAAAAAAAAAACAAAGCAAAGAAAATGATGGGAATGATGTTGGAAAATCTAATTGTGAATTATTAAGAAAAACACTATGTTTTAAAAGGTTTTATAATAGTCTACATTAGCCAAGGAAGTGTCTTGTAATTCTCAAAGCAGTGATTGTGTTTAATAGCTAAAACTTTTTAATATTATTGAAAATAGTGTTAAGGATATTATAGTGGCCTCACTATAATATCCTTAACTACTACATATTAAGATACAATAGTTCTCTGTTATTTTTGTGGCAATTTAACATAAAGTAAAAGGGCAAAATTATGAATCGGATTGTGAATAGACACCAACCATTTAGTCTTAAAAACTCAAGTTTGCCAGTGAACTGATGTTTATGTGCTTTGATTTTTATGACCCTGATAAGGCCATTAAACAAAATATTAAGTATTGTAGTACCAATGGTGCTGTATTAGATAACCATGTTAAACACTGGAACAATATAGTATCATTGCTTACATAAAAATAATACCTTTCCTAGTTTCCATATTTAATTGCCAAATTTCTAAAATGAATATGAGATAATTATTAGCAAATTAAATCATGCTATACATTTTACTTCCCATTATTTGAATGAAACAAACAGTTACTGTACTCACCTTAGCCAAAATCTTGGTCAAAATAAATGTTGCCCAACATCTATAGACATATTTTCACTGAGTTTCAGTTTTAAAAATTTAATATTTTAGAGCATATTGTGATGGTATATGCCTATAATCCCAGCACTGGGGAAGGTTGAGGCAGAAGGGCTAGCTGAATACATAGCCAGGTCATATCTCAAAAAGCAAAGGAAAAAATATTGCAGAAAACAACCTCATAAACCAGTATACATTTTAAGCCATTGATCCAATTATGAGCAAGTTACAAAATACAGTTTTAAACAGAATTAAAGAGAAAAGCTGATATAAAAGATATAAAAATATCTTTAAGAAGAATAATTTTTATGTTTTCATTGTGATAATTTTTTATCAAAACTTTGTAACCTTGAGATTAAAAAAAATTTTGTTTAGCTAAAGAAAAATAATTCAATCATTATAAAAGAAAAACTAACAAGCATGATATAAACTGTAGCTAATCTCATAATTGTCCACATTTACCTCCTAACAATTTAAAGTTTAAAATAAACCTCATTTGACAAATAAAGGATACCTTCTGTTCCTTAAAGACTTCTTTTTTTTTTTTTTTTTTTTTTTTTGTTTGACAGTATGTATTTCAATATTCAATTTCTTGGTGCAGCGTGAGATCTTAAATATGAAATTATGCTTACAAATTCAAAGAGAATTTCAGATAGTTTGGGAAGATTTTTTAGATTTTTCAGGATTTCAAAGGGTTTAAGTACAGTAGTAAAAATTTGTTGCCTTTTCTTGAAGTGATATTTCCCTTCAATCCTTGAGACTTTATATATATATATATGAACATTAGTCTATGAGAATATTTATAAGATGTACTTTATTGGTCAAGACCACTGTACGTTTTGAGGAACAGAATAGAAAGAAAAAATAGAAAAACAAATAGTGGTATTAAAATAGCAACACCTTTCTCAGCCAAAAGAAAGGTTTCTGAGTTACTTATATGTGTATGTAGTGATACCTAAAAAAATGAATAGCATAATGGAAATTTTAACATGACTACTTGGCAGGATCTGAAAACTCAAATACAGAACTAAATATTTTCCTTGGCCCCAAGTCATCATTCAGCAGCAGTGTTCCTGGCCTCACCCTTCCTTCAGTCTCCATTTAACTGAGCAATCCAGTATTTCCCATAATCAAGCCAAATGATATCTGTACCAGATAATGCAAAGAAAAGGAGGTGCTTAGTGCCAATAATGTGAGTTCCTCACATTGAATGGACAGTGAACCCATAATTCCACAAAAGCATAAATTAATAAACCCTGGAAAAGGGGGACTTTAATAAAGAATGGCACCACATGGCTTGTAGTTGAGCACTCTGGGAGGTTGAGGCAAGAATATTGCATGTTTGAGTGCAGCCTGGACAATATAGTAATGAAGGGAGCTGCTGCTCTTGTTGTTTTGTTTTTTTTAATGGGCTATGGATGCAGTTCAGTGAGAATGCCCTGAGTGCATCTGCGTGCATGTTCACACACACACACATGTGCACAGTGATTGAAGGTCAGTTGGGTATCCATAAATGAAAACAAATTATTGACCTTGCCTTATATCATACAAAATACTATTTGGATTGTAAATTTAAATGTGAAAGTTAACGTAGTAGGGCAAATGTTAGAAAACAATATAAGAACAGAGAAGTAATTCATAACACACAAAGCATTTATTTTAATGAGAATAGCTTAGACTACATTAAAGTTTTTTCATTAATTGAAAAAATAAATTGCAGAGTAGAAAAAAAGATATTTCCACTTCAGTAAGTGACCCATATCCAAAATATTTTTATTGTTTTTTTAAAGAGTACAATTAAGTTAGTTAATTTTATTGAAAGGGATCCCAGCTTTTAACTCCAAAGATTTCAGTTTTGTAATTAACATTTATAGAATTGGGAGATATTTGATATTTAGTAGAATCTGTGCAAAGGTAGCTCTTAGATTCTCCTGTTTTGTGATGTTCCTGGTATGTATGGGTCGTTAGCATATGTTTACTGAATTAGTGGGTAAATATTTCATAACTATAATGTATACATTAAAGACATTACTCTTACGCAAGGAGTAGAGTTTAACTTTAAACCTAAAACTCATAGTAAGCATCACACTCAGATCAAAGTATTACATGCCAGCATTTTAGAATAAGGAGGTAAGGTACAATTTAAGATGTCAGGTATTGAACATGGTTATAAGGAGCTTTACATGGTTTTTATCTTGTGCAGGAGCATGTTATTGATCTGTAAGGCAGAATGGAGAAGAGAGAATTTCATCTTGGCTACTTTGGAGAAGTAGGAAACAGTTTGTGAGCTAAACAGCTAGGATTTAGCAAATGGCGCAAATGAGCGTTGGGGTTGTATTAACTAATAATTTTTGACATCATGTAAATCATATTTGAAAGTAATAAGTGTCATGAATTAGTAATTGTTACATTAAATTTCAATTTTACATTTTTGCAGAATTTTAAAGTTTCTGTTGCTTCAAACAATGGATGAACAATCACAAGGAATGCAGGGGCCCCCTGTTCCTCAGTTCCAGCCACAGGTAATTCATTCTGCTTAAAGGAATATATATATATAATGAGAAATAGTACATTAATAGTTCCTTTATGAAATAAACTGGCCTAAAATGCTAATTTAAAATTATTTCTAAGTTTTTGTCAGAATTGTTTCAAAACTTAGAATTCTTAGTACTATATGTGAAAACAAAAGAGCAGCTTTAGCTTTTAACTTTATGTGAATAATACAGGGTTTCAAGGTTATTATTACATTACGGTAGTAGGTGTAAAGAAAGAAAAAAAAAGGATATGCCAAGGTATTTTGGAAGAGTATATATTTTGTGCTTAATGCTTTGGTTTTAGCTTACCTGTATTACTGCTTTATTATTGCATTATTGCTGCTTTTCTTTTTAACTGGTAGTGTTATTTCTCCTGTTATTTGGTTCCTTATAAAACTAAAAAAAAGTTTCAGTAGCATGTATACATAGTACTAAAATTCACTTAGTAACCCAAGTTTGTTAATGCTTATTGTAAAGCTCAATATTTAATGAAATGTTCAAAATAACTACCCTTATGTGGGACCAGGCCTCCTCATGTTCATACTTTCTCAGCTTGATGTTTAAAGAATTCTACAGTGAGTTTCAAATACACTGTGTTGGCTTCATTTCAGTTTTGCTTGGACTATATTTCTAAAAGTGTTTGAGGAACTGACTTTTTGAAAGAGACCTATTGTAAACTAGGTTTGGAGAGTTGGAGTAAACAGTTATTTTTGGAAGTACCTCTCTAAAATCTTTCCAATACCAATGAGTTTTGTAAATAAAACTTAAGGAGAGATGCATGATATAGTATTGCAAACTTTCTCATCTGTGGAATCCTTTTCTTTTAATGCAGGTATTGACATCCCCCAGAAGCACAATTCAGAAAGTATAGCCTACAAAATACTAGGCAATCTTTTCTGTGACATTGCTCATTTTCCATGTTAGACTATAATTTTGAAGATATTGGCCATCCTTTAAGAACCATGTAAAATGCTGCCTGTGTCATCATGCTTATCTGAGGTTTTGAATGTGTTGGTTTCCCTTGGGAGAGCAATTCCATAGTTATTTGTTGTATCTCTCTTTTGGTTACTCTGGTACCTTTGTGTCATTTTTATATGGATATTTTCTTTCTTCTTTAGGTTAAAGTTTCCATTAGGGGAAAGACTGTTATTCTGGATGCCCTGTGCTACTTCATTTTCTCATACACAGCTGAGGCTGGAAAAGAATATATAACTGAAACTAACCAGGAAATCCCTAAAATTAAAATGTTGAAATCAACCTTTAAGTTCACTTTTACAATGCTCTTCTTTGTTTACTTAGTCTGAAATTTTTGTGTTGAGGAATACAAATTTTACTTTAAGGCCAATATTTTTAATCTCAAGAGTGTTTTTAAATCTATGTCCGATTTTGTAGAATCATCATAAATCTTTCACAAGATTATAAAAACCAGTCTACTAAATATAATTGTTAGTGTTAGAATTATGTTTCCCATATATGCACAATATTATTTTACATTATATTTCTAGTGAAGACAATAAAAGATCACTTAAGAATTAGGTACTTCATGTTATGATTTTGAGATTCAGTTTGAATAGCCCTGTGTTTCAAAGAAAAAAATAAAAATACTTTCATTTTTGCCTCCTACTGACTCACCAACCAGGAAAGGTCGGAGAAGCACTAGGAGGGAAAAATGAAAGTAATGTTTTCTTATGAGACACTAGGCCACCACACAGTATAAATTTCAAAATTATAGAAATGGTTCTGCATTTCTTTTCACACTGTTCCTCTCATTTTTGCCTCCTGCTGCTGCTCTTGTGTGGGTGGACCTATTTCACTGTTGGAAATAGCCAAGTGTCATTCCAGGATCTAGCTGCTTCGCAGCAAGTGGGGGAAGGGAGAAGAATTTTCTTTTCCTTTCTGCCTTCAGACTGATGGTGTGAGACAGTGAAAGAAAGATTACCTGACAAGAGCTCATAGACGTTACTGCTTACTAGGTCTTTGAAAAATATTATCACTCTCTAGCCTTAATTTAAGACTAGGAAAGGACAGCTTCTGCTCAGGGTTGACAACCTTCTTTTGTTTTGTTCCACACCATTGGCCTGAATAATGGGACTGATACGGCAACATATGGCTAGTCCAGAGACTTCCTTCACTTTTGTTATGCTAATATGAGTCTGGCCATAAATAGAAAACTAAGAAAGTAAGCTTTCTAAGTGTCAAATACCAATTCTGATGATGCTCTAACCTCATGATGTTTACTATGTATTCTCATTTTTACTGTAGTATGAATTCTTTTAAGTTTTAGAATTAAAACTTATGTATTGTAATATTTTTACATTACTGTCATTCTCTTGAACATAGAGGAACTTTTTTTCAACTTTGCCTTTTCTTCTTTTCACTGAAGTCTAGAGGACATATTTTTATTACTTTCAGACTCTTATTCATAGAAAAAATGGGCTTAATTTTTTTTTAATTCGGATTGTATAAAAGATGGTGATCTAGACGGTGGTGAGATAGCTCAGTGGACTAAAGCTCCTGCTTAGGGAAGTGCAGGGACATCGATTAGATCTCCAGCATCACAGGTCACACCAGCCCCATTTGCTGGGGTGGGAGGAGCACTGGGGAGGCTGAAAACAGGAGGGTCACCACTAGTCTAAGTTACATAGTAGATCCTGCAACAACCAAAAACATTTAAAAAAAAAAAGATGGTGTTATAAATATTAAAATACTTGTTTACTATATGACTAATTTTAAACAATGGAAATTTACATTTTGTGAGATTTTGATTTGTAGCTATTGTGTGAAGAAACATTTATTTATTTATTTATTTATTTATTTATTTATTTATTTATTTATTTATTTATATCTTTTTGGCCAGCTCAGCCCACCTTGGGGGCAGGGCTGGCACAGCATGTGTGGTGCCTGGGGTCAAACCCTGTACCTGACTAAGCAAGTGCTTCAGACCGCTGAACTGTCTCACCGGCCCCATATACTTCAATTTTATTACCAAGTTATGTGAATATAAATAACTATCAGTGCAATTCTTAAGAACTTCAAAGGTTAATTTTAATTATAATGATAATTAGAAACTTCAATTGTATTTTTTGGTTTTATTAAATTGTACTTCAGCTGGCTGTGAAAAGAGAAGATTCCTCAGATGTGTAGATAGGAAAATAGATAATTTTAGTTTTAACAGCTGGGAAAGTATGAGAGTCTTTGTTTTTAATTAGTAAGGAAGGTTGACCATACCTTTAAGCTTCCTGGCAGTATAAACTATCAACATTTATGATTTTTAATCCCTGTGATGTAAGTATGGAAACTGAAATAAAGGGTACCTACGTACTTCATAGCACATTCATCTTACTTCATAGTACAGTCAGGGAAGAAATAAGGATCCTTCATGGGCCTGCTAGGAGAAAGGTAGCCCATTGTAGATTGTTTTGAGGGGGTAAGATTCACATTACTTTCTAGTTTCTTTTCCAGTTAAACTTTGTTCCGGAAATGAGAGTCTCTTAGCATATATTTTTTGATACTGATTTTGCAAAAAAAAAATCCGCCATATAACATTGAATAGTGCTTTTTTTTGTATTTTAGGCAAGGGTCTACATGGTGAAGGGTCTGTATGGTACTCAAGGTCTCACTACTAGGTCAAGCTGTAGTGATCTGCCTGTTTACAGCCTCCCAAGAGCTGGGATTACAGGCATGCACCACCATGCCCACTCTCAAATCTCCCACTCAGTGTACCCTGGGAGCGGGGCCAGCACGGCAGGCTTGGGGATTACAACCTCCAGCCCTTGTACCTGCTTGCAGGTACTTCAATCCGCTGAGCTATTTAGCTAGCCCTATGCATTTGTTTTTGAAAATTTTTACCTTATTGCCTTTATCTTCCAGTCTTTTCATTACCTCTCACATTGGTTGAAAATAAAGACTCCTTTGTTCACTTGTGTCTTTTATCCTGGGTGATACTGCTGGGATACCAGTACCTGTCCTTACCAGTACTAATTATTAGGGTACACCTTCCCTGTGCTCTTAGCTTTTTAATATATGTTGCATTAATTTTTAATTATTTTTGTATGTATTTAGTACAGGGTCTACACTGATTAGACTCATAGTGATCCACCTATTTTCAGCCTCCTAAGCACTGGGATTACAGGCACACACCATCATGCCTAGTCTTGTTGCATTAATTTTAACAGACACCATGGTGAAGGCATTAATTTTCAGACTTTACAAATTAAGAGGCTAGACTGAAACCAATTAATAAACAGAATAAAGCACCAGTGAGATAGCTCAGTAGATTAAGTACCTGCTTAGGCAAGTGTGGGAACCAGTGTTCAATCTGCAGCATCACATGCCATGCTGGCCTCAACCCTGGGTATGCTGAGACAGCCACCAGAGTCTGGACATGGGGACACATGCCTGTAATCCCAATGTAGGGGAGACTGAAAACAGGAGGATCACTAGAGTGCGAGCTGTGTGGTGAGACTGTGTACTAAATAGAAAACAAATAAGCAGTATACTGTGAAGCCTAGATTTCACCCCATCTGTATGAAGCCAGATAGGTATTCTTTAGCTTTCAGAGATGAAAGTCCTAGAATAGTTTTTTGGAAAGGCTTATCTCCTCAATTAGTATGACTCATTATGTTTTTCTATATAAGTTTTAGTCTTTAGAAGGAAATATAGTGAGCCAGGCATGAGTTCCTACCTGGCAAGAACAAAGTCTTGCTTGAGTTTGATCCCTGGTACCCCCAAAACAAAACAAAAAAATTGGTTATTAAAGAGAAGTACATTTTTTGCCCAAGGTGGCATGTTGATGTGTAACTATTGCCACCTTTCATCTCACCCAAGCTTGAAATAAGGCAGTCTTACACCTCATATTTTGTCAACTTCTGGTTCATGATAATCTAGTAAGGATGATTAGTATTTTTACTTTTATGACTCAGCTGTCATAAAACTGATGATAATACATACAACATACAACTCATGATCATTAAGTGTTACAAATACCTCAGTCTTAATGACATCTAATTCATATATTTGATCATTTATTTTTCTTACGCCATAGATTTCCTCCTTTATTTGCTAACAGTCTAGTTGTAATAATTGATGGAATATTGTTTAAATTGATGAAAATCTGACAGTTAAGAAAATTTAGGAATAGGTTACTTTTTAAATAAAGAAATTTTAGGGAAATTTTTTTTCCCCCCGATAGTTCTATTGAAAAACAAATAGCAGTGAGACACTTTCAAATCAAATTAGTTGGACAGTTTCAACAGTTAATACATTGTATATTGTTTTCTTAGTGGTTGATTGTTGTAAAAGATGCAGACATGATATTCTATTTACAAACACTATTAGAAGAGATCCCTCTATTCATTGAATTAAGAGAATGTAGCTGTATATCTATCTTAATATTTTGAATATACAGATACAAAATGGTCATTCATTTGTATCCCCCTTTTTGTTTACTTTTAAATATTATACATGTGATAAATTCAGCAAAATATTCTCAAAGAGTCCAGTAGTCCATAATAGTATTGGGTTTCCATAATAGTATGTCTGGCAGTGCCAGGAGTTGTTGACTTGAGTCTTTTACAGCTCAGCATAACAATATAGATTTACACTTTTATACTTAGGTTTAATACTTTTCTGCTGGATGGTTAAGACCAAAAGCAAGACCTATGTAACAAGAATTATAGCTTTTGTATCTAATTAAGGTCAGTCAAATACCCTCAAGATTTATCTTGAGACCTGGTACTGCAGTTTGTAGATCTTTTGTCTGTGTCAGCCATGTGGATGAGTCATGGTCATTGCTTGACCAATTTGCTTTCTGTGAAAGCCTGGGAGAATGTTTTCTCTCCTAGTGACTCTCCTTAAGCACCCTCTACATCCTTGATCAATTTCTTCTTTGGCGCCATAACCTCCTTGATCAGAAAATTGTGACACAACTGAGTTGCATGATGTTGCAGTACAGGTTCTCCTATGTCCTGAGTCTTAATTGAGCATGAAAGGCTAGGGCCAAAATGTTGGCTGTCCTTGTGGCCCTCCTTTTTCTCTAATTTTTGGTCTGCAAACTTACGTCGTTAATCTTCCAGAAGAGAAGCTTATTGTTATTAACGTACATCCCGGGTTGTTGAGCTTAACCTATCTGTCTGAATATCAAACATCTTAGGCTTAACATGGAAGAGGTATTTTTCATCAAGCATGGATATGTTAAACTTTAAGTCCCTAGAAAATATAATTAAAAAATTAAAATATATTTTAAAAATATAAATAAACAATTATATATGTTTACATATAAGTTTAGAAATTTAACCATATTCAGCATGGTAGCAGGACAGTCCCGCATCACTCCTTTTCCTCTCTCTGCCTTCATTCACCACCCCCATCCTTTTTAAACAAACATCTGAGAACCAGCTCAGCAGCAACTGGTATGTCCTGAGAAGCAGCTCCTATTCAGAAGACTAGAATGGTAGGCACTCCCAGCCTGAAGCTACTATTACAAATTTGTCATCTTCAGTGCAGTTGCTTAGTTCACAGGTATAAGCGTTAGTCAGGGTGAGAATCCTTCCAATTAATTGCTAGATTTGAAAATCTTCTGAAGATTCTGAGGATCATTGCTTGCCCATCTTGTACATGTAACTGTATAGCTTTGCCTGTGTCGTGTTTTCTAGCTCTTCTCCTTGTTCACCTTTATCTAATCTTCAAGTTCTTGCTTTCCTTTTAAATGTGTTATATCTTTGTATTTGTACTTGTTCTTTTGAGTTTTTATACTAGGGAGACTATACGATACTTACATATGTGTGTCTGGTTTATTTCACTTATGAGTATGTGTTCAAGTGGCATCCACTTAAATATGGAGGCTTTGAGTTTCTCATTCTTTATAGCTGAGTAATACTCCATTATATAGAAATATCACATCTTTTTCATCCTTTCCTCAGTTGATGGGCATCTTGGTTGTTTCCAAGATTTGGTGATCACAAATTGTGCCGCTATAAACATAGGTACACATATATCACTATGATATGATATTTTCAGTTCCCAGGGAAAATTCTCAGCTGAGGAATAGCTGGCTTGAATGGGATTTTTCTGTCCTAGTTTCTTAAGGAGTCTCCACACTGATTTCCATAATGGTTGTACCAGTCTACATTCCCACCAGCAGTGGAGAAAGGTTCCCTTTTCCCCACAGCCTCTCCAACATTTGTTGTTGGTTGATTTGTTTATGATAGCCATTCTTTCTGGGGTGAGATGGTATGTTAGTGTTGTTTTAATTTGCATTTCATGGATGGCTGGTGATGTGGAGCTTTTTTTCATATATTTATTCGCTTCTTGGATTTCATCTTCTGAAAAGTATGTATTCATCTTGGATGCCCACTTCTGGATTGGGTCTTTAAATTTAAGGGCCCTGATGTATTTTATTTTTTTATAAATTCTAGAGAGCAGGCTTTTGTATGAGTGCTGATTGGTTAAGATATTTTGAAATTTGTGGGCTCTTTTCACTTTGTTGGTATTTTCCTTTAATGTGCAAAAATTTCCCAATAAGAGTTGATCCCAGTTGTTAATTCTTTCAAGTGCTTCCCATGCGAATACATGTTTGTTCATTAACTCTTTGCCTACCCCTATGTCTTAAAGAGTTCCTTCTACTTTCTCTTCCAGGAGATTGAATGTTTCTGTTTTAATGATTAGATCCTTAATCTATTTTGACTTTAGTTTAGCTCATAGTGATAGATCTGGGTCAAGTTTTAGTTTTTGGCATGTAGAGAGGTAGTTTTTCCAGTGCCATTTGTTAAAGAGGCTATCTTTCTTCCAGTAAGCATATTTGATCCTTGTGTCAAAGATAAGGTGGCTGAGTGTGTTCATAGAGGCTATTTTGTTGCCAGTATCATGTTGATTTTATCACAGTAGCCTTGTAGTATAATTTCAAGTCAGGGATTGTAATGCTTCATGCCTTGTCTTTGTTGGCCAGGATTGCCTTTGCTATTCTAGGTGTTTTCTGTTTCCAAATAAAGTTTAGGGATGATTTCTCTAGGTCTGGGAAGTGTGTTGGAGGTAGTTTGATAGGGATTGCATTAAATCTATATGGCAATTTTAGGAGTATGGCCATCATCACAATGTTGGTTCTTCCTATCCAGGAGCAGGGAATGTCTTTCCATTTTCTGAAATATTCTATAATCTTTTTTCAGATTACTGTATTTTTCCTTGAAAATATCTTTGACTTTAGTTAGATGAATTCCAACTAAATTTCATTTTCCCCAATGCTATTGTAAAAGGTATTGTTTCTGTAGTTTACCTTTCAGTGTGTTTGTTATCTGTGTAGAGGAATGCTATTGACTTTTGGGTGTTCAGTTTGTATCCTGCTATGCTACTGAATTTGTGTATTATTTGTAGTAGCTTCTTGGTGGAGTTTTTTTGGATCTTTCAAGTAAAGTATCATGTCATCTACAAATAGTGATAGTTTGACTTTTCGTGTACCTATTCTTACTCATTTCTCTCTCTTGTCTAATGGCTCTAGCTAATGATTCCAGAACTATATTGTGAATGGGAGGAGTGATAGAGGACATCCTTGTCTTGTACCAGATCTAAGAGTACAAGATTTCAGTTTTTTCCCATTTAGAATTATATTAGCCATTGGATTATCATAGATGGCTTTTATCAAATTGAGGTATCGGCCTTCTAGTCCAATTTTCTGTAGGATTTTGAACATGAGTGAGTGTTGGACTTTGTCAGAAGGTTTTTTCTGCATCAGCTGAGATGATTATGTGGTTTTTAGTTTTTGCTCTATTGATACAGTGTGTTACATTTGTAGATTTTTGAATATTGAACTGTGCTTGCATCCCTGGAATGAATCCTACCTGGCCATGGTGTATGATCTTCTTGATGATTTGCTGTATTCTATTTGCTAGGATTTTATTGAGGATTTTTCTGTCTATGTTTGTGGGGAAGATTGGCCTGTAGTTCTCTTTTTTAGTTTTGTCTTTCCCTGGTTTTGGAATCAGTATAATACTTGCTTCCAGGAATGATTTTGCGAGGATTGTTTCCTTTTCAATTTCCTTGAAGATTTTGAGGAGTATATAACATATATCTTTCATAAATTTCTTATAGAATTCAGCTGTAAATCCATCAGGACCTGGACTTTTTCTTTGTTGGTAGGTTTTTTTTTATTACATGTCATATTTCTTTGGCTGTTATTGGGCTATTGAGAGTGGTTTTATCTTGTTGATTCAGTTTTGATAATTTCTGCCTTTCTAGTAATCTGTCCATTTCTTCTGTGTCTTCTATTTTTGTGAGAGTAAATTTTCTCTAAGTAGGTATTGATAATCTTTTGAATTTCTACTGAGTCTATGTGGTTACACAGTTTGCATTCCTTATTGCTTGTATTTGAATTTATTCTTTCCTCTTTTTGATAAGGTTAGGCTTATCAATTTTATTTAACCTTTCAAAGAACCAGCTTCTTGATGTGTTAACTCTTTGAACTGTTTTCTTCTTCTCGATACAGTTCATTTCTGCTGTACTATTTATGATTTTTCCCATGTGGGGCTCTGGGTTTGGTTTGTTCTTCCTTTTCTAGTTGTTGGAGGTGTAGCATTAGGGTGTTTATTTGTTCCTGTTTTGTTTTCCTAATGTGTGCGTTCATAGTTATAAATTTCCCTCTGAGAACTTTTTTATTGCATCCCATAAATTCCAATAAGTTGTGGTTGAATTTTCATTGACTTGTAGGTATTGTTGAATGTCTTGATTTCGTCTATGATCCATTGATTGCTGACTAGGGTGTGGTTTAGTTTCCATGTATTTGGCGGGTTTTTCTGGTTTCTTTTGTTGTTTATTTCCAGTTTCATTGCATTGTGGTCAGATAATATGCATGGGATAATTTCTGTTTCCTGGCATATACTTAAGCATGACCTGTGGACCACTGTGTGGTCTGTTTTAGAGAATGACCCAGGTGCAGTTGAAAAAAATGTGTATTCAGGTATGTTTGGGTAGAACACTCTGTATATGTCTACTAAGTCCAGTTTTTTCAAGCTCTTGTTCAGTTCTGTTCTTTGCTAATTTTTTGTCTGGTTGACCTATCTTTTTGGGATAAGTGGGTGTTTAAGGTCTCCTGTTAAGATTTTAATATCTATATGGATATTAGGTTTTTCATGCCCATTAAGATATAATTAGGTGTTCCCGTGATTGGTGCGTACATATTTATGAGTGTTACCTGTTCCTCTTGAATTTTTTCCCTAATCAGTATATAGTGGCCTTCTTTATTTCGTTTGATCCTTCTTGTTTGAAGTTGAGATTGTCTGAGAACAGGATTGCTACCCCTACTTTTTTCTGATGTGCTGGGGTGTGTAGAATTGTTTTCTATCCTTTGACTTTCAGCCTATGAATTTCTTTTTAAGTGTTTTTCTTGTATAAAGCATATTGTTGAATTTTTTTTCCTAATCCACTGTGCCAGTCTACTTCCCTTAATTGGTGAATTTAGTCTATTTACATTTATGGTTATAATTGAAATGTGTTGACTTATGATTAACATGTTATTTACCTGCTGTTGTTTATTCCTTTTGGTCCTGCGTTTGTTTGCCCTATTTAATGGGTTTCTTCTGTTCCCATTGGGGGAGTTCTGATCATTTTGGTCCCTCTCTAGAACATCTTTCAGTAGTCTGTGAAGGGTTGGCTTTGTCATCATGAAATTCTTTAGTTATTTTTTGTCATGAAAGTATTTCACTTCTCCATCGAACTTGAAAGAGAGTTTTTCAGGGTGTAATAGTCGGGCTGGAATTTGTGTTCACAGAGGATTTGAAGTACTGTGATCCATGCTCTTGTTGCCTTCATGATTTGTGAAAAAATGTTGGACATAATTCTGATGGGTTTTCCTTTGAATGTAATCTTTTTCTTTTCTCTGGAGGCTTTCAGTATGTTATTCTTGAGCTGGATTTCTGGGATCTTGACTATTATATGTCTTGGTGTGTTTTTAGCTGGGTTGAAGTTACTTGGCGTTCTGTATGCTTCGGTTACCTGAACATTAGATTGTTTCTCATATTTGGGAAGTTTTCTGCTATTCTTCACATGTTCTTTTTATCTCATTTGTATTGTCTCCTTTTTCATTGATGCCTTTTAGTCTCACGCTGTTCATCTTTGCCGCATCTTGCGGGTGATGCGTTATTTTTTTTCCTGCATGCTAGTTGTTTTTAAGAGATCTTTTCTTAACCTTTTTACTAGCTGCACCAGTGTCTTCAAGATCTGACACTCTGGCTTCACTTTCACTCACATGGTTTTGCAGGCTTGTGGCTGAGATTTTAAGTTCCTCTATATCTCTTTGACTCTACTTTATGCAATCTAATTCTTTCCTGTATTGCTCATTGAAGGAGTCTATCATTTTGTAATCCCCTGGGTTTTTTTTTTTTTTTTTGTTT